>CM035409.1:108454313-108646813 GCA_020310875.1 Ceratopteris richardii | reverse complement strand
TATATAAAATAGGATAATTATATAGATAAATAAATATAAAAAGAACTAGTGTTTTAAAAAACTTAATTAAATATATAAAAATAGGATTAAGTAAGGAAAAAATCTGAATATATAAATAATATATATATATATATATATATATATATATATATATATATATATATATATATATATATATATATATATATATATATATATATATATATATATATATATATAAGGTAGGATAATTATATAGATAATAAAATATGATAAGAACTATTATTTTAAATAAATAAATGAAATATATATGATTAAATATATAAAAATAGGCTTAAGTTTAATCATTTTAAATAGAGTGAATATATATACAATACACAAACACACATACTTATACACCTATCTATATGCACATATATATACATATACACATATATATACACATGCATACATATATATACATGTTTTAGGTCTAGGTCATTTGGATTAGGGTTTTAGGGTTTTAACTCCTACATAACATATATACACACATACACAAACACATATAATACATATATACATGTATATACACATGTGTATAGAAATATACATAATTTAGGACTAGATCTTTAAAACTAGGGTGTTAGGGTTTAGGCATACATATAACTCAATTAAGAGGAAAAAAATTTGAATATATATATATATATATATATATATATATATATATATATATATATATATATATATATAGGATCAATCAAGAAAAAATCCGAATATATAGATAAAATAGGAGAACTATATAGATTAGGGTTTTAAAATTAGGGTTTTAAGTTTTTTTAGGTATTTAAGTATTTAAGTTTAGTATTTCATATTTAAGTCTTTAAGAGTTAGATTTTTAGGTTTAATAAAAACACAAATGTTCTAAAATTTCCATATTGTATTAGATGGCTTCTTTGGATCCTGAAGAGAGAATGGCATGTCCTTGCACATAGTGCAAGTATCAAATTTATTGGAAATAATGGATTTGTGCTCCACATGTTAGAGAGTATGGATCCTTTGATAGGAGTCGACTGGAAAACCTACATTATCATTCGCATGGTCCCCCAGGTGAGCAGATGGACCCAAACGACATTGCATCGGTAACCTCTCGTGGACAAAAGAGAGCAAAAAAGGACTTAGACGTACAAGCAAGCACTAATAATATTACACAGAATGAACATATGGAAGAGATGCTTGAAGCATTTTATGAGATGGACGAAGATCATGATGGTGAAGAAGGTGTCGAGATGGACACAACAGAAATTCCACTATCAGAAGTTGATGAAGAATATGAAAACATGCGAAGATTAGCTCGTTTACCACTTTACAAGGGAGCAAAGATATCTGTACTACGTGCTTCACTCGCGATGCTCAATCTGCAATCCATTTATGGATGGTCAGATAGTAGTGTCACTGAATTGTTCAGGTAAGTGGAGAACAAATTGGCTTTCATTGTTGTATCACAATAACTTCATTTACTAATATCATTTTAATTGTTTATTTCAGGCTTCTTAAAGATCAATTTTTACCAGAGGGCAATGACATGCCTCCAACACTGGAGATGCGAAAAAACTTCTACAGTCCATTGGAATGGATTATACTAAAATTCATGCTTGTCGGAATGATTGCATTCTCTTTCAGAATGAGTATGAGCATCTCCACGTATGTCCAAATTGTCACTACAATATATCAAGGGAATACCGACGGTCAGTGTACCGACGTGCACCTGTCGGCATCGGTATACCCCTCGGGAAATTTGGGAAAGCTGCAATGCCTCGGAATACAGCCGTGTCAGTTTGAAATCACAGCGTCGGTATAAGCGTCGGTATATGCGTCGGTACTTTGCTGGAACGACCAACGCGTATACCCATGCATATACCGATGCATATACCGACGCTCTCTTTTTAACTAGGCCCGAACCCGAAATTCGTCATTCTGAGCGTTTCGAATGTAGAACTTCTCCTTTCGGGTTCGCGTGCGTCAACAGCAAAGCAGAACTCTATTTTTCATCCTCTCTCTCTCTCTCTTCCTCTCTTTCTCCCTTCCCTCCCTCTCTCTCTATCTCCCTCTCTCTCTCCCTCCCTTCCGTCTCTCTCTCTCTCCCTCTCTCTCTCTCTCCCTCCCTCTCTCTCACTATCTCTCTCTCTCTCTCCCTCTCACTCTCTCACTCTCCCCTCGTCTCTCTCCCTCTTTCTCTCTCCCTCTCTCTTTCTCTCTCCCTCTCTATCTCTCTGTCTCTCTCTCTCTCTCTCTCTCCCTCTCTCTTTATACAGACCTCTATCTTTATAGATCTGAAGTTTTGGTTTTGCTAATATTGTCTTTGTTTGGTTTTGCAAGAGAATTTGGCATCAAAGCTTTGGAAATTTGACGAAGAAGCACTTCAAGTGGAAATACAAATCAATGTAAGTAAAACATATATCACTCTTTTATCTTTCTTTATATTTTTGTTTTCTCATATCTTCTCTCTTTATATTTTTGTTTTCTTATATCTTCTCTCTTTATTTTTGCTAGAGAGAGAGAGAGAGCGAGAGGGAGAGAGGGATATGCATATGCATACATGCATGCATATGCATACATGCATGCATATGCATACATGCATGAATGCACATGCATACATGCATGCATACATGCATATGCGTACATGAATGCATATGCATACATGCATGCATATGCATACATGCATGCATATGCATATATGCATGCATATGCATACATGCATATGCATACATGCATACATGCAAATGCATGCATGCACACACATGCATACATGCATGAATGCACATGCATACATGCATGAATGCACATGCATACATGCATACATATGCATACATGCATGAATGCATATGCATACATGCATGCATGCAAATGCATACATGCATGTGCATGCATGCATGCAAATGCATACATGCATGTGCATGCATGCATATCCATACATGCATGTGCATGCATGCATATGCATATATGCATGCATGCATATGCATACATGCATATGCATACATGAATGCATATGCATATATGCATGCATACACATGCATACATGCGTGCATACACATGCATACATGCATGAATGCACATGCATACATGCATGCATGCATGCATGCATGTATGCATATGCATACGTGCATACATGCATACATGCATACATGCATATCCATACATGCATGCATATGCATACATGCATGCATATGCATACATGCATGCATGCATACATGCATATGCATACATGCATACATGCATACATGCATATGCGACATGCATGCATATGCATACATGCATTCATATGCGTACATGCATGAATGCACATGCATATGCATACATGCATGCATATCCATACATGCATGAATGCACATGCATACATGCATGAATGCACATGCATACATGCATGAATGCATATGCATACATGCATGCATACATGCACATGCATACATGAATGTGCATGCATGCATATGCATACATGCATGCATGCATATGCATACATGCATGCATGCATATGCATACATGCATGCATGCATATGCATACATGCATGCATGCATGCATACATGCATACATGAATGCATATGCATACATGAATGCATATGCATACATGAATGCATATGCATACATGCATGCATACAGGTGCATACATGCATGCATACAAGTGCATACATGCATGAATGCACATGCATACATGCATGAATGCACATGCATACATGCATGTATAAATGCATACATGCATGCATGTATACATGCATACATGCATGAATGCATATGCATACATGCATGAATGCATATGCATACATGCATGCATATGCATACGTGCATGCATATGCATACGTGCATGCATATGCATACGTGCATGCATATGCATACATGCATGAATGCATATGCATACATGCATGCATGCATATGTATACATGAATGTGCATGCATGAATGCATATACATACATGCATGCATGCATATGCATACATGCATATGCATACATGCTGTAGCTCAAGCGTAAGCACCACCTCCTTTACTTGTCAATCCGCGGAGACGTGAGGACCGGTATGAAGACCACGAGGAAGTGAAGGCACAAGTGCGTGAGTGAAAGCACACAAACATGCACACACATACACACACACGCGCACAAAGTAAGATCAAAGAGAGGAACAATGGAAAGCTTAGATTGCAAAAGAGTTCTCTTACAAAAGTTCTATTCTCTAACAAGCTAACCTCAAAAATGAGCTCTCTAGCTCTTTTTATAGTTTTTTGACTAGTTTTGGCCCTGTCCAGACCTAGTGTCCGGCCTAGTTAAAAATTAGGTTCCAGGGCTTATTTGAGGGCTCAAACGAAGTCTAAAAATTATGAAAATTGGTACGATGGTACTTCTAATACTCCTCAAGCTCGAGGACTCCTCGGCTTGAACAAAATGGAGTTACAAAAAATAGATAATGGTATTTACAATGGTTTTTAGTGATGAAAATCACTATTTTTGTAGGGGATTCTTCTGAAAATTTGACATACACTTCTTGGAGCTCCCTACTTGCTCCCTTTCCTTGTGTGTCCACCTTTTGATGTGCTTCCATGCTTTGTCCTTGACTTTGGGCTTCAACACTCCCCCCCTCTCGAGTCTGTCGTCCCTGACAGACCGTTGTTGGAAGGGGTGTCCTATGTAGTGCTTTGAGAGGTGGTGTCCATCCGTTGTATGAGCTGGTTCCTTGGATTCCAGCAAGAATGTGTCGTTGTGAGCTTTCAAAACTGCAAGTTGCTCAAAAGAGGTTGTCAAGAGTGATTTGGAGCAACTACTGGCTTCAATTTGCTTCAGAGATACGGATGTTGTTCCCATGACGTCCGCTAGCTCTTCCAAAGATGATGTTGAGAGCAGTCATGCCAACTACTCATAACCCATAATGAATGATGGGTAAGTGTGTTCGTGCCTGGGTTGAAAAAAGTATGTGCCTTGTGCACGGCCTTGTAATGTAGCCCTACGCATGCTTACTTGGAAAATGCATTGGAAGAAGTATGGTGCAAAAATTGCGGTTCTTGAGCTAAGTGCTCAAGGGTATGCTGACGAAGAGGTTTCCTAAACTATCATGGTTATGGTGTTTCCAGAGTAAAGATACTTACCATGGAGAAGGTTGATGGATGTTTGTCTCTTCGTGTTGTACACTCGGCCTTTGGGATGGAACCTTGTTGATGAATGTCCATGTTGATTGTCCACTGATGAGATCTTTTGAGTGGTGGATCCCCTCTCCTCTTTTCAAAGCAACATTTGTCACTAACAATGTGCATTTCTGAGCGTGGGCTCATGCACGTTCACTTCCCTATATTGACACTCAGAGGAATATTGGACACGTGCCGGTTTCTAAGAGATTACCATGCTGATTGACATAGACCATTCACCAGTGCTACTGTTCCATACTGGTTCAGGAAATACTGAGAATTGAATTGCTTTATATTCCTTGGCAAGCAACATCGGGTAACTACACCAAGCTGAGTTTCACATATTCTCTTTAGCTCACCATATGCAGGAGTCTTCTTCTCCAGAACTACCTTTTGCAGATATCTCCTTGGCTGCTCTGGTACATGAAGTAGTTAAGCATCACTCAAGTTGCGGACCTTCAAGCTCTTCATTCCTACCATGGTAAGAGAAAATCATAGTTGTAGATGCCATGTTCATGCCAAATGCTTCTCATCTACCAGATAAGGCAGCAACAATCTCACTGCTGGCCGAGACACACTTCTATCCGAATTGATAAATGCCTAGTAATCCACAGTTCCACCTTCAACTAAGCATGACTCATTCATGTTTCATAAGCCAAACCTGGGAACAAGCTCTCTCCCGCTTTTCTTTCTCCCCTTTTTTTTTTTTTTTTTTGCAACAATATCACAAAACAAGAAGGCGGATTTTAGTATCAATCAATAAAAATCTTTGACATATGTCAATGTGCTCTTGTGCCTGGGATTCTCAAGTGTGTCTATGCACGGCCGTGTAATGTGGCCCTATATTAATGCATACTTTGGAAATGCATGACCTGAATGGTGCAAAAGACAGGGTTGTGCAAGGAGCACATGGTTGTTGCTCGTCGAGGCTTGATGTTACTTGCAGATGTGGACGCCATCTTTCTTGGATGTCTCCATGGGTTCGCGAGATGATGTATTCCTTCTTATTGGAATCCATTTGAGAACAACATTTGGCACAGTAGAGATCACTTCAGGTGACTTCATCTTTGGATGCTTTCTGAACTGTGGTATCCAATGTGATTGGCCCTTTGGTTCGGTGTAGGCTACTTGTACTTTTGGCTTCCAAACCCATATCCTTTTTGCACTTCTTCCTACTATTGTTGAAGAGCTGATTTGATCTTCTTTCGGTCTCTGTACGTGGTTCTTACCCTCTTCTCTTTTTGAATTCTTTGTTGAGACCTTTCGCATGTGGGAGAACATAGGTTGTTGTAGATGTAGGAGCTTCTCAGGTACCCACATCTGTAATTGCCCTTGTTGAGCTGCAGCTAACTTCTTAGGCACCCAAACTTGTTGGATACCTTGTGATTGAGCTTGTCTGAGCTGCTTCCTTCGTCTTCTAGCCTGGTTAGTGTGCATGGATGGGATTTATGGGGGCAAGGCTGGTGGTTGCTCTCCTTTGCGTACCCAGATCTGCTTCATGCCCGGAACCGCTTTTTTATCGAATGGTGTCTTTCTATTTGATGTAGCAGTTGTCGTGAACGGTTGTGTTTGCTTGTGTGGTGGGCTCACTACTGTGGCTACTTGATTCTTTGGAGAAGAAGAAAGATCCACCCGCCTTCGAACCTGGTCTTCCACGATTGACTCCTTCTGCATCATAGAGCTTTTGACACATACAACAACTTCTTTCATATGATTAGTCTTGGAAGAACTAAGAGAGTGTGTAGTGCCATGATTTAGGAGCATGTAGTTCTCTAATTCTATTGTAATGCATTGTTCATGTACCCAAACTTGAAGAATTTGACTTCTTAGGTTTAAGTTAACTGCATGGTCATAGATCCAATCTTGACCCAAGACAAGTGGTTCTGTAAGGTTCTCATCTTGACATACTAGCGCTTTGACTCTCATTGGAACATCTTGAAGGTAGATGGGAAGTTCCACCTCGCCCAAACAAGGGGTTTCCACACCTCCCAATCCTATGAGATAAGCTTCTATGGGATTGATGTTCAACCCCAAGTCTTGGCAGTAGGAAAGTCTAACTGCACTACTTGCTGCACCTGAGTCAATCAATGCTTTCACCGTCCTTGCACCCTTCCCTTGTCCTATCTCTATGGTCACAAAGGGTCTTCGGTCAATGACCTGAGAAGTCGCTATGTCTGACTTTTGACACATATCCATGTGATATTTTGGGGCTTTTGAGTTGACTTCTAGGCCTAATCGCCTTAACTTATTTCGCCTAATACGCTCTCTGGCCTCTACCTGTGCTTCTTCTCTCACTCTTAACTCTTCTTCTTTTCGCTTCTTTGCAGTGTTGAGTCTCATTAGCATATCCTCAGTAAGAGGTTCTTGATATAGCTTGACTCTACAACCACTAATATAGTTTGGCAAGATATCTCCTTCTAAAGTAGCCAATTGAACCGCGCCACTAGTGGAAATTGTGTTAATGATCATGGGTCCATATCCTCGTTTTTCCAACTTACGGGCATGTTGTTTCAGTGTGTAAACCAACACTAGATCTCCCTCTTTCAGTCCCTTATCCTTAATGTGTGCATCGAAGTAGGCCTTTTGCCTTTTCTTTGCAGCGTAGATGCCTGCAGCCGCTCGTAGCCTTGTCTCACCTAAGCGTTCTAGATCAAAGATCCTAGATGACAATTCATGTCCATTCCACTCATGCTCTTGTGCTACTTTTAAAGCAGGGATTAAGAAATCCAGTGGTAGCACCGCATTCTGTCCAAAGACCATCTGAAATGGGGTGGCATTGAGTATTGTTTTGTAGGCAACTCGATAAGCCCAAACAGCATGATGAAGTTGTTTGTCCCAATCAGAGCGTTTATTATTTACCAATTTTGTCAATACGTTACAAAGGATCTTATTGGTACTCTCGGCTTGTCCGTTAGCTTGTGGGTGATAGGGGGCAGATTTCTTATGTATCACCAAGAATTCTTGGAGAAGATTTTCAATGACTTCATTCAAGAAGTGTGTGCCTCTATCGCTCACTAACTCTATTGGTAACCCATATCTCGTGAACACATTCTCGAATAAGAACTTAGCCGTCGTCTGAGCATCATTCTTTGTTGTGGCTTTCACTTCTACCCACTTGGTAAGGTAATCTTTGGCTACAATAATATACTCTGCATGGGAGTTTCTAGCAGGGGGATTAATAGGACCTATGAAGTCTATGCCCCACTTGGAAAATGCACGCCCTCCCATCATTGGCCTCAAAGGCATCTCGTCTTTTCTAACTGGATATTGTGCACGTTGGCATGTGTCACATTTCTTCACATAGGTATGTGCATCCATATGAAGAGTGGGCCACCAAAGTCCTGAGAATAGAATGGTCTTAATCACTCGGTCAGGACCAAAATGTCCACCTGCAACACCACTGTGTGCAGTCTCTAAGACCCTTAAATAGTCTAATTCATGAACGCACAGTCTTAAGTAACCATCTTTACCTCTTCGGTATAGGTTCTCTCCTACTAAGGCATAGCCTTGAGCCTCTTGCTCCATATTTCGTCTTCTTGCTAGACTGGCCTCTTTGGGTAATCTTCCCGATCTCATAAACTCTACCAATGGAGCACTCCAATCTGGAATTAATGATACTTGTTAAAGGGTCGCATGCTCCACTGGTGGTCTCTCTCTGCACATTGGACAATTCTTGATCCACTCATGTATTTCTTTGTCCATGCTAGGCCAATACACTCCTAAACGTTTCAAATTCTGCAATGTTCGTTGTTTAGAATAGTGATTTCCTAGCAATCCCTCATGAGCTTGCTGCAACCAACTACTATGTTCATCATCCTCGACACAACAAGCTAATACACCCTCAGTATCTTGTTTGTACATGCTTCCTGCCAATATGTGATATTTTTGTGATTTTACAATTTCTTCTTGTGATGTTTTCACATTCTTATTTGCAGGGCCGAAGGTTAGGACTGGTACCAACTTATTTGCCCATTTAGGAACAACTTCCAAATTGAACAGATAAGCATCAGGTAGTTCATCAGACACTCCTTGTGGTGACTCTCCTGAAGTAATGCGAGAAAGGTGATCTGCCCGAAGGTGGGTTCTACCTTTCCTGACAACAACTTCAAAGTCATACTCCATTAGTAAGAGGAACCATCTTACTAAGCGTCCAGTATTGCAAGGTTTATTGACCAAATATAACAAAGCTTGATGATCAGTGAAAAACTTGAACTTGTTGGCCAATAAATAGTGTCTAAACTTCTTTACAGCATATACCATGCCTAAGCCCTCTCGCTCAGTTGTGGTATAGTTCCGTTCAGCTGCAGTGAGCTGTCTACTAGCATATGCTATGGGCAAATCTAAGTTTCCTTCACTTGTGGGTTGTGCTAGCACACATCCTATGGCATGATTAGATGCATCCACATGGACATGGAATGGTTTATTCCAATCAGGAGTGGTGAGTATTGGTGCCGTGCACAAACGTTTCTTTAGTTCGTGAAAGAATTCTCGCATTCGTCGTTCCACTCAAAATTAGACAACAAGGCATAAAGGGGTCTAGCTATGATCGCGTACATGTGGATAAACCTACGGTAGTATCCACAATGGCCCATAAAGGCTTGTACCTCTTTAATATTCCTTGGTCTTGGTAGCTCCGCTATGGCTCGTACCTTATCTTCATCTGTTGAGATTCCATTCTTAGAAACAATATGACCTAAGATTTTACCTTGACGCACCATAAACACACACTTTTCTGGGTTCAGACACACTCGATATTCTCTACACTTGTTGAAGATTTGTCTGAGCTCAGGGATGTGAACCCTTCTCTCTTGGGAATGAGCGCATAAATCATCCACATACACTTCTAAGCTCTTTCGCAAGAACTCTTTGAAGACATGACACATGAGCCTTTGGAATGTTGCAGGTGCATTGGTGAGCCCAAATGGCATCACCCGAAATGCAAAGATTCCCCACTCTGTAGCAAAAGCTGTTTTGTGTTGATCTTCTGGGGCAATGGCTACTTGATTGTAACCTGAAAATCCATCAAGGAAGCTATAAACTTCCTTGCCTGCAACACGCTCCAAAAGGTGTTGTGTGATTGGAAGTGGGTAACTATCTCTAATCATAGCGGCATTAACTTTTTTAAGGTTAATACACACTCGCAACTTCCCGTTCTTCTTGGGTACCACAACAATGGGGGACACCCATTCGGTATGCTCAATCTCATAGATGAATCCAGCTTCAATCAACCTATCAATTTCTTCTTTTATTTTGGCTTTATAGGTATCATTATATGTGTAGGGTTTCTGTTTGGTGGGCTTAGCATCAGCAGTCATGGGGATAGTATGAGAGCAAATTCTTGGATCTACCCCTTTCAAGTCTCTATAGTGCCATGCAAACACATCCCTATATTCCCTTAATAGAGCTATGAGCTCCATTTCTTCTCTTGCACTTAGGTCATCTCCTATATATGTGCATCTCTCTTCGTTCTCTTCAATGGTCACTACAATCTTCTTGGTCTTTTCTTTATTATCATATGATTCTCCTATGATGGCCTCTCTCTTAGGCATTCGTACCAAAATTTTGCGGTCGTCAACTTCATATTTCTTGAAGTTTTCTGGTACTTCAAACAATGATTCCTCCTCTTCTTGTTTCACTGCTTTTCTTTTCTTTTTCTTTTGACTACTCTCACTTCCATCCTT
Organism: Ceratopteris richardii; assembly: GCA_020310875.1. Taxonomy (NCBI): domain Eukaryota; kingdom Viridiplantae; phylum Streptophyta; class Polypodiopsida; order Polypodiales; family Pteridaceae; genus Ceratopteris; species Ceratopteris richardii. The sequence continues at coordinate 108,636,011 of CM035409.1, read as the reverse complement.
TGAGTTTATTGTTTTAATACTTGTGAGAGGTTCTTCTTCTTTCTGGGTGAGCACTCCTATATCTTCTAGATAGTGCTGCTCTGAGTTAAAGCAACTATCCATCACAATAGACTCCAGATCATCGTCATTCCCTTCTTCCTCTATGACATCACTAGGGTCACATTCTTCTAGCAAGGGTTGACACATGAAAACTGAGATATCATAACCCTCCTCATCACAATGGGGTGTCCACTGTTCCTCATTGACAGCAATGTCCATGGTGGCTAAGATTTCTGGCCAGCCATGAGGCTCAAACTCCTCATCTGGAAAGATCATCGGTGTGTAGGCTGGGTCTCTCACTGGTCTCTCTCCTAGCAAAGTTCCTTCTTCTCTTGCCTTTAAACGTTTTTCCTCTTCCTTTGCGACCTTGCACATCCACAAATGAGTATCTTCATGTAGCCATGATGGATCAGGTGAACTTTCAGAATGCACAGAGATGGAATCTTCTTTCGCTTTGTGGATAGAATTCCACTGTAGGGGTGGTACATCTCTGAAGGTGTAATCCTTCAAATTGACCTTGGTGGTGACCCCTAAGTGCTGTAAGTACAAGGAGTTAGTTCCCCAATCCTGTACTATTTGCAACTGTTGTAGGAAGGGTCTTCCTAGGATCATCTCATAGACATTATTTTTCTCAAAGTCACATATAGCAAATGTGTGCTCAAACTCCACACCACAAGTGGTTAGAGTGATCCCTTCTAGCAATCCTAGAGGTCTTTCAAAATGACCATCAGCCATTTGAAGCTTCATTCTAGTTGGCCTTAATGTGGGCTTGCCCCATTGCTTCCACAAGGAGGTGGTTGCAATAGCAACACCAGCACCTGAATCTATGATTGCTTTGGTTGTGTAACCTTGGTAAGTGATTGGAAGATAAGTATTACCTTCTTCACCCTCACACATGTCCCCTATTTTGTCTAGAGGTATGTCTGGTACCCTTTGCTTGGAGCCTGCTTTTGGCATGTTGGAATCAAGTTCTGGAACCTGATCCTTCACATGATTCCATAACTCAGGTTTTGCTTTGAGAAGCTCTTCTACAGTGAGATGACACTGAACCTTAGTGTTCTTCACGACATCAGTGTTCCTTGGAACCACTGAGTCTTCATTTATTACCAGTATTGTGGGAGCTCTAATCTGCAGAGATTCAGATTCCCATGGGCCTGGAAATTGAGGCCGTTCTTCTAAGGTATTAGATTCAAAATCTAACCTTTCGTCCTCTTGTTGTTCTGCTTCATCTTCGTAAATAGATGGGATGTCTTGGGGAAATTGATCATGAAGATCATCAATCTCAGGAATAGGAGGGGAATTACCCTTCTCCTTGGCCCATTTCTCTTCTTGTATTTCCGGCAAGAATTCTTGAGAGTACTGTTGAATTGAAGGAGGTATTCCTGGATCCGTGGAATTAGGAACATAAGCTCCCATTGGTGGTGAGCTTCCTCTTTCAATAACTGGTTGAGCCTGAGGAGGTAAAGAAACTTGTGGTTTGTTTACCAACTGCTCTAATCTTTCTAGTAAGCCCTGGAAATGCAAATCTGATTTGATAGAGTTTGTCTGATTGAACTTTTGACTAGTCTCAAGTATGGCTTGAGCTTGTTCTACCATTTTCATGCACATTTTCATCCGTTCAATCTCTAAATCTGCTCTAGGGTAACTCTTGTCTAGGTTTGGCGTTGTAGGCCCTTCTTGAAGTCGAGCTTGGTAGGCCTTCAACATCATGTCCAAGCCTTCTGGGGTTGGATCTGCAAGAACAGACCCTGGTTGCGGTCTATTTACAATGGGTGGTGGGGTGGGATGAGGTGGAGTGGATGGAGTTTCGGCATGCGAGGGGATTTGAGATGCAATGTCTTCTATTTTTGTTTTCGCTTCTTTTAAGCTTTCTTCTAGTTCCGATAACTTTTTATTCCACTTGCGATTGGCCTTCTCTCTGGTATCCTTCCATGTTCTTGTTTTCCTCTTACTAGGCTCTCCTGATTCACTCAACTCTGATTGTTCTACTGGTTTATCCTGTTTTAAGGCTTGTGCTCTAGTGACAGCTTGTATAGGAGCCACATTGCTACTACTTGAACTTGAATCTGCCACTAAGCCTACCACATTAATGGGTGTAATCTTGGGTGCACTGGAGGGGTTTGTTGGACAATCTCTAGGGAGATGGTCTTTGCCACAATCAGGGCAAAAAGCCGGTATGGTGATAGCCTGTCCTTGACTCGGAGATGATGGGTGGGGACAGTCACGGATGAAATGGTCACCATGACATCTGAAACAAGATCCTCTAGGGGCTTGTGGTCTCATTTGTCTCAACTGGGGCCTAGGGTTAGGATTTGTGTACATGACATTGGAGTATTCTGGCTCCCAATTTTGCTCCATAGGTGGTACCTCATATTGATACGAGTAAATCTCACTATGTTCAGGTGACTCTGTGTAATACGCATGTGGACTACCTTCGTGGGAGTAGTCTGAACTATGAGCATGAAAATCATTATTTGGTATCAATGGGGTTAGGGGCACCAATGCTCTATTTGGATTTTCCTCTCCCACAGCATATTTGACTGGAATCACGTTGGCTGGAGCTGGTGGTTGGTTTCCCAAGACAGGTTGTGGCCTATATGGTGCCTGATATTGCTGTTGTGGTCTATAATATGGCTGTTGGTATTGGTTCTGATACCTACCTTGTGGGTAAGGTTGCTGATAATTCTGTCTAACAGCTTGCCTATTGTAGGGACAGTCTTGAGCCGTGTGGTTTGTGTATTTTCTCTCAATAGTGCAATATGGAGCATTCCTTTCTCTAATGTTTTGGTTTTGCATTGGGCATACATTAGCCATGTGGTCGGCCCCACAAGTATAACACCGATTCACTAGAGTGACTCTCTGTGTTTGTTTATTTTGGACTCCCAGCTTCTTGGCAACTTGCTCAGCTATCTCTTCTATTTCTGTGGAGATCTTTGAAGTATGACTAGTAGAACTATCCGAATCTTTGTAGAGTTTGGACAATCCTAACTCCTCACCCAAGTTATCTTCTATGTCTATGCACGTCCGCACACACTCTTCTATGGATCTAGGATCTTTCAAGTACACATATGATCTTAACTTGGTGCTCAGTAAGCCATCTAAGAACAAAGCCACTTGTTTGGCCGGAGTGGGTAACTCTAGAGCAGGGCATCTTTCTAGATACTGTCTGAATCTTCTACCTGCTAGTCGCACTGTTTCTTGGGGCGTCTGCTTGAAGCTGTGGATCAAGGATGATGTGTTATGCCTGATACCACTCTTGGAAAATTCTACAATGAATTCGTCTAGCAGTTGACCTATATCGTGATAGCTGCTTCTACTCAATGGTTGAAACCAAGCTAAGGCAGTGCCTTTAAGGGTCAAACCAAATGCCTCGTACTGGGTGAACCAGTCCTCAATTTGTTCGGCTCTCAGCACTTGTTTGTACTCGGCCACATGATCATAAGGATGCCCTGTCCCATCGAAATAGTTCTTCATTGCCTTGATCACTTGAATGGGTCTAAGGGTTCTTGGGTACTCCCGGGGTCTAGGCAATGGAAAATCCTGTTCATCTCTTTGTTGCCTATGTGCTTGATGTCTCTCTCTTTTAGGTCTTTCATTTTCAAATCCTGATCTATTCCTGCCCACGGTGTGTGCAAAGCTTACCTCAGGTCTCTCTCTAGTTCTTTCTCTCTGGGCTTCATGAGCATGGGAAGACCTACTCCTTGGAGGCCATGGGAAACATTGGATCTTGGTGGGGGGAAAATCAATTCATTCTTCCAAGTATATGCATGTCTATCATGTTCTGTTACCAAGAAAATTTTCTCTGATGTGTTATCCAGGTAGACAACTTTGCCTGGTATCTCAGGATCTTTGAATTCATAGATGATAACTATGCCCAATTGGCTAGGTTGTTCTGGCTTGAATCTCCAAAAGGCTTCCTCTGTTTCTCTATTCAAAAATAGTTCTATGCTTTTGTTGTCTTGAGGGATCCAGTCTGGAGTGATCACTCGGGTCAAAACTGACTTGCCTCTAGGAGTCTGGGGTCCTTGTCCTATATTTCCTTGTTCTAGGTCTCCTATCTCATTCTCATGAATGATATTTCCAAACTCATCGGTTCTATCTGGTTGGTTGGTAACCACATACATGGTTCCTTCCTTATCAATGTATGAACCCTCTTCGAACTTGACCACCGGGTGTTCAAGTCCAAAGGATTGATCTGGATTTTTGAGTTGGACCACTGATCGCCTCAGACCATCCTCATAGATGCGAGCACCTAATTGGTTGGTCCGAATATATTCCAACTGTGTCTTATAGGGACCTTCCGTTGTTTGTAGATGGGCAGTCCCTGAGCCACCTGCAGGTTTTCCCATGCTAAAAGACATTTCTGAATCACTTGTGTCTGAACTTAGTAAAAGATCACCACTTAGTTGTTGTGTCCAAGACTTGGATGTATGGTTGACACTAGCCTCAGAAGATCTAATGCTTTGTTTATCCTTGCCTAAGTGTCTACCAGATCTCAGGTTCATAAGCTTTAGTCAAGAGTCCAAATTTTCCCTTTGGTATGGTTCAAAATTCTTTAGAGCCCCCTTGGTTCCCAAGTCCCACCTGAGGGTCAACTTCAAATTATCCTATCTCAATATCAAGCTATAGAGCTCAAAAAATGGACTTTGGATGAGAAAGTTATGTCAAATCAGGCTCCTGGGGGTCAAAACAGGCAAACAGGACCTTTGGAGAAAATCGCGATTTTGTGAACTTTCTGAAAATCGCGATGCTGTGAAGTCAAAAATATCGGGATGTTGAGCACAAAATCGTGTTTTTGAAAATCGCGATGTTGATCACAAAATCGTGTTTTTGAAAATCGCGATGTTGAGCAGAAAATCGTGATTTGAAAATCGCGATGTTGATCACAGAATTGTGTTTTTGAAAATCGCGATGTTGATCACAAAATCGTGTTTCTGAAAATCGCGATTTTGATCACAAAATCGTGTTTCTGAAAATCGCGATTTTGATCACAAAATCGTGTTTTTGAAAATCGCGATTTTGATCACAAAATCGTGTTTTAGAGAATCGCGATTTTGACTCAGAGAATCGTGATTCACAAAATCGTGTTTTTGACTGAAAATCGTGTTTTCTCAGAATCGTGTTTTTGACATGAAAATCGCGATGTTGAGCACAAAATCGTGTTTTTGAAAATCGCGATTTTGAGCAAAAATTCGTGTTTTCAGAGAATCACCTTTTTCACAAAATCGTGTTTTTGGCATGAAAATCGCGATTTTGTCATAGAGAATCGTGTTTTTCTCAAAATCGTATTTTTCGCTGAAAATCGTGATTTGTGAGAATCGCGATTTTGAGCAGAAAGTCGTGTTTTTCACAAAATCGTGTTTTTGCTGAAAATCGTGATTGGTGAGAATCGCGATTTTGAGCAGAGAATCGTGTTTTTTGAGAATCGCGATTTTGAGCAGAGAATCGTGTTTTTTTTTGAGAAAAAACACAGAATCGCGATTCTTTTCAACCAACTTTTAGGCGGGAAAACTGAAAATTGTGATTTTTCAAAAAATTTTGAATTTTCACAGAATCGCGATTTTCATCACAGAATCGCGTTTTTTGGCGGGAAATTCAAATTTATGAGCGCCGGCTATGGCGAGCTCCGTATGAGCAGAAAATCATGAAAAAAACACAGCGCTTGCTCTCCCTTGCACCTCCTAACTCCTTCCCACACAATAATGCATGAAAAATGGTATGAAAATGGTGAAAATGCACTAAAAAACAAGAAATTTCTATGAAGAAGAAGATGGAAGAAGGTGGAGATGATGATGATGATGAAGATGAAGAGGAAAAAACAGAAAATGAACTGAAATGACAGTTTTTTTACCTTCCAACGTCGCAAATCTACGATCTTACCATCACAACGCTCGTCCTCCAAGCACTCTCCCCGGCAACGGCGCCAAAATTTGGTGTAGCTCAAGCGTAAGCACCACCTCCTTTACTTGTCAATCCGCGGAGACGTGAGGACCGGTATGAAGACCACGAGCAAGTGAAGGCACAAGTGCGTGAGTGAAAGCACACAAACTTGCACACACATACACACACACGCGCACAAAGTAAGATCAAAGAGAGGAACAATGGAAAGCTTAGATTGCAAAAGAGTTCTCTTACAAAAGTTCTATTCTCTAACAAGCTAACCTCAAAAATGAGCTCTCTAGCTCTTTTTATAGTTTTTTGACTAGTTTTGGCCCTGTCCAGACCTAGTGTCCGGCCTATTTAAAAATTAGGTTCCAGGGCTTATTTGAGGGCTCAAACGAAGTCTAAAAATTATGAAAATTGGTACGATGGTACTTCTAATACTCCTCAAGCTCGAGGACTCCTCGGCTTGAACAAAATGGAGTTACAAAAAATAGATAATGGTATTTACAATGGTTTTTAGTGATGAAAATCACTATTTTTGTAGGGGATTCTTCTGAAAATTTGACATACACTTCTTGGAGCTCCCTACTTGCTCCCTTTCCTTGTGTGTCCACCTTTTGATGTGCTTCCATGCTTTGTCCTTGACTTTGGGCTTCAACACATGCATACATGCATATGCATACATGCATGCATATGCATACATGCATGCATATGCATACATGCATACATGCACATGCATACATGCACATGCATACATGCATGCATGCATGCATACATGCATACATGCATATGCATACATGCATATGCATACATGCATGCATATGCATACATGCATGCATATGCATACATGCATGCATATGCATACATGCATGCATATGAATACATGCATGAGTGCACACGCATATATGCATGAATGCGCATATGCATGCATGTATGCATGTAAGCATGTATGCATGTGTGTGCATGCATGTATGCATGTGTATGCATGCATGTATGCATATGCATTCATGCATGCATGCATGTGCATACATGCATGAATGCACATGCATACATGCATGAATGCATATGCATACATGCATGCATACATGCATGCATACACATGCATACATGCATGCATACACATGCATACATGCATGAATGCACATGCATACATGCATGAATGCATATGCATACATGCATGCATACACATGCGTACATGCATGCATACACATGCATACATGCATGCACACACATGCATACATGGATGAATGCACATGCATACATCCTTACATGCATACATGCATACATGCATACATACATGCATACATGCATACATGCATGCATATGCAATAATGCATTAATGCACATGCATACATGCATACATGCATACATGCATACATGCATATGCATACATGCATGAATGCACATGCATACATGCATGCATATGCAATAATGCATTAATGCACATGCATACATGCATATGCATACATGCATGAATGCACATGCATACATGCACGAATGCACATGCATACATGCATTCATGCATATGCATACATGCATGTGCATGCATGCATATGTATACATGCATACATGCATATGCATACATGCATACATGCATATGCATACATGAATGCATATGCATACATGAATGCATATGCATACATGCATGCATACACATGTATACATGCATGCATGCATGTATGCATATGCATACATGCGTACATGCATATGCATACATGCATGCATATGCATACATGCATGCATATGCATACATGCATGCATATGCATACATGCATGAATGCATATGCATACATGCATGCACGCATGTCATGCATGTATACATGCATACATGCATATGCATAATAGCATATGCATACATGCATACATGCATACATGCATATGCATACATGCATGAATGCACATGCATACATGCATGAATGCACATGCATACATGCATGAATGCACATGCATACATGCATGAATGCACATGCATACATGCATGCATGCATATGCATACATGCATGTGCATGCATGAATGCATATGCATGCATGAATGCATATGCATACATGCATACATGCATGCATGCATATGCATACATGCATGCATGCATGCATGCATATGCATACATTCATGCATGCATACATGCATACATTCATGCATGCATACATGCATACATGCATATGCATACATGCATACATGCATATATGCACATGCATATGCATCTGCATACATGCATATGAATACATGAATGCATATGCATACATGCATGCATACATACATACATGTATGTATGCATGCATGTATGCACATGCATTCATGTATGCATATGCATTCATGTATGCATATGCATTCATGTATGCATATGCATTCATGTATGCATATGCATTCATGTATGCATATGCATTCATGTATGCATATGCATGTATGAATGCATGAGGGATATGCATACATTCATGCATGCGGGATATGCATGTGTATACATGCAAGTAAGCATGCATATGTATACAAGCATGCATGCATATGTATACAAGCATGCATGCATATGTAAGCAAGCATGCATATGTAAGCAAGCATGCATATGTATACAAGCATGCATGCATATATATACAAGCATGCATGCATATGTATACAAGCATGCATGCATATGTAAGCAAGCATGCATATGTAAGCAAGCATGCATATGTATACAAGCATGCATGCATATGTATGCATGCATGCATATGTATACATGCATGCATATGTAAGCACTACAAGCATGCATATGTAAGCAAGCATGCATACGTAAGCAAGTAAGCATATGCATACATGCATCCATATGTATACAAGCATGCATATGTATGCAAGCAATCATATGTACATGTATGTATACAAGCAAGCATATGCATACAAGCATATACAAGGAAGCATATGTATATGTATATGTATGCACATATACATATACAAGCATATGTATACGTGAATGCATATGTATGCAAGCATATGTATACGTGAATGCATATGTATACAAGCATATGTATACATGAATGTATATGTATACAAGCGTAAGGATGCATATATATATTTTGGATGAGATGAGATCTTCATATTGCATCAGATGGGATCTCCACGTACACCATGAGGTGCACATGATCACTACGAATCAAAGATATATCATATCCGTAATGGAGCTCCCGTTATGGATGCGGCGGGAAAGTCAATGCGACAATGTATACGACAACTCTGCTCGATCGAATTTGGTCATTCAGTAATGTTAAAATGGACCGAACAGGATAGAGACTCTAAAAATCATATCACACAATGCATATATGAAGAGTACCGGCCAGCACCTGGCAATCCTATTGTGAGTTCCGATTGGATACAACATACAGCGCTCAAGGTGATGTCGCATCGACGATCGGAAGCTCGCAATGCTTTCAAAGCAGGCTTACCGAAGCATGTATGGCTAGACACCGAAGAATGGGAATCGATTCAGGATGAGCATCAACATACTCCTGATCGGTATCGACAACAAAGCGATGCGGCAGCCACTCAGCTAGATAAGGTTGGAACGTCGCATTTAGGTAGCGACGGATACGACAGTATGCGCTACCAATTTGTAAGTATGATGTTAATTATTGAAGTTGTTTGTGTTAAGTATATTATGTATATTCATCTAACATTTTGCATATTTACTATAGGAGTTGGCAGTGGGTCGTCCTCCAACGCTAGCAGAAGAATCGTATGGATATCGACATGGATTGACTGCACTGTTACAAGACTTAGAGGGGCACGGTGCAATCGTCTCATGGGAGAATATTCTTGATTAGGTAAAGTTATATCTTGGTTTCGTGTTTCTAGTTGTTGTTTATAAATGCCATGTTAATTGGTTTTATTTTATACATATGTTTTGTTGCAGGATTGTAGGTGTAAATATTCTGATCAATGCCACCATTTTGTATCACACTCGCATACGATAATCATGAACCATAATTTTGTATTCAATTCCTATATGGAAGTGTTTTGTCACATTGCCACAATTTTGTATTACACTCCTATGTGGCAATGATGTACCATAATTTTGTATTTGATTCCTATATGTAAGTGCCATTTATGGAATATACAACTTTCTGTACATGAATCATTGTTCATTTTTATCATACAAGTTTATGTTTTGGTTGCCATTAGAGTACATAACACATGTACTCAGTTGGGCAGAGTGTATTGACTTTTGCTAAACAACATTATGTTGTAGCAAAAGACAACACACTCTACCCAAAAAAAATTGTGCAGGAATGGTTGTCGGTATACGCGTCGGTACGTCCAGTATGGTCGTCGGTATATGCGCCGCTACACCCAGCGAGGACGTCGGTATAAGCGTCGGTATATTCGTCGATATTTTTGATGGTTATACCGACGTATATACCGACGACCATACTGGCGCCATATCGGCGCTTTCTTTCTTACACATATACCGACTCTAACACCGACGTCGCAAAGATTTCACGCCCGTTCATTTGCCTCGGCAACAACCTCGGTATACCCTCGATATGTTGTAGTGTGTGGAGCAAATAAATTTAGAGAAGACGTTGAAGGCGAAGCAATCTTCGCAAAGGTTCTTCGTCACTTTCCTATCATTCCATGAATTAAGAACATGTTTAGATGCAAATCTATAGCTGAATTAATATCATGGTATACAAAGAGCAGGTCTATAGATAATGTAATGCGAGTGCCAGCTGACTCTGATGCTTGGAAGCACATAGATAGTAAGTGGTCAGAGTTTGCTAGTGAGCCTCGGTCCATACGTCTAGGCCTAACTATGGATGGAGTGAATTCATTTGGATTACGCAGTTCTTCATGGAGCACATGGCCTGTATGTTTGGTCAATTATAATATCCCACCATGATTGGTCACAAAGAAAGGTCATTTATTATTAGCTCTTATTGTTCCAGGTAAGTATAAGGTAAAAAACATGGATGTATATCTTGCACCACTTGTGGAAGAACTGCTACTTTATGGGATGGGATTACTGTGTGTGACATGTCTCAACCTATAAGAAGACAAGACATGCGAGTGCAAGGCATACTTATGTGGATAATGCATGATTGGCCTGGTTATGGTGAATGTTCAGGTTTATCGATTTCGGGTTACCATGCTTGTCCTTTATGCGGACCACGACTCGAAGCACGCTATTCCTAAGCACTACGTAAAACTGTCTATGAAGGACATCATAGATATTTGCCTGATGGACATGTTTTACGTGAAGGATAAATTGGTCGACAAGCGCAACACCAAATGAAAGCTAGCGATTGGAAACAACTATGGGATTCAGAAAATCCAGTTGCTGGCATGAAACGGTTGTTCATTTTTCATGAACTCCCTTATTGGAGTGTATTGGTGATCAATCATTTGGTAGACCCAATGCATATTTTTAAGAAAATGGGAGATATTCTTTGGAAAACTTTGATCGGAAAGAAAGAAAGCAAAGCACAAAGGGAGGACTTAGACAAGCGAGATCGTATGCGAGAGTTGTGGGCAATTACTAAGCCCAATAGAGCAGTATCATTACCAAGAGCTCCTTTGGTGCTTCGCAGGATGGAAGAGCAACAAGTGAAGAAAACAATTTCAGAGTTTTGTATACCCACTGGATGCATGAGGTGTCTAAAGACTGCTTTCACACAAAATGATAATCTTGCAGGACTCAAGTCTCATGATTGGCACAAGTTTCTACAATTTTTGCTCCCTGTAGCCCTAAAAGATTGTCTTTCAGAGGATGTACGAAGAACCATTTATAAAATTAATTCTTTAGTACGGTGGATATTTTCTAAAGAGATAAATAGAGATAGCATAGAGAGTGCGAAACTCAATGCTATCAAGGTTGTTTGTATGATAGAGAAATACTTTCCCACAAGTATTCTCACTATTCACCTTCATTTACTGGTTCATGTGGTAGATGAAGTAGCAATAGCAGGAACTGTCCATAGTCGATGGATATTCTTCTTAGAGCAATTTATGAAGACATTAAAAGGGTTTTTTTGACAGAGAGCGCATCCAGAGGGTAGCATGGCAAAGGGATGGTTTGTACAAGAATCTCTTGTATTCATAACTAAGTTTCTACGTATGTCGGATCTCGAAATTCCTCGCTTATGGAGCGATGATGAAGATGTTCATCTCGTAGGCGATGAACCACAAGGTAAAGGATTGCAAAGAAAAATGGATGCAGCTTTCAGAGAGAAGGAAATGAAGTCTTGCATAGTTAACTCTGAGCCTATGCAAAAGTGGTTATAAAGGTATGAACCTGCCAAGGAAACTAACACAAAGGAAAGAGCTCAGTTTCGAAGAAATCGTTCTACTCAATTTTTACCTCTTTCAAAAAATCTTCGACCTCTCCCACCTTTTTCAACGAGCAGATGGCTAGATACAGCAGTTTCACAAGCAAAGGCAGCAAGTGAAGTTATCTATGAAGGAGAAGAAGAACTCGTAAAAGGATGTGATAGGGAGTACATTAAATATGGTGCACTATGGTCTCATGGACGACACTTTTGAATCGCACACATCGATCAAAATAGGTCTACTTTTGATAGTGGAGTGATGGTGAATTTTTTATAAAAAAGTAGAGCGAGTGCAAGAGATCATAATGCTCTAGAAGGCGAGTTAGATTATTGTGGTGTGATTCAAGATATCTTAAACTAATCTTTCAGAAAGTTTGATTACTTTTTTTTTAATGTGAAATGGTTCAAAGTAGTCACCTCTGGAAGAAACGCAACACTAAGACGGGATAAGAGCAGTTTGCTTCAAATCGACTCCATAAGATTATGGATAGATGTTTGTACTTCCCAAACACTATGAGAAAGTTGTTTTTATACCAGATTCAAAAGATTGAGAGTGGCTATTTGTTTTACAAGTCATTCCACGTAGTAGACAAATTTTTGAAAACATAGATGTAGAAGAAAGTCCATCTCTAGTGGACTTAGAGATTCATTCGATAGTCGAGGAGGAAGAAATCATTGTTCGAGAAGAGGATATCATTGAAGAAGAGGTCATTGTTCGAGAAGACGAAGCAATAGACGATGATCAGGAGAAAAGAAGCATAGCAAGCAATTTAGAAGCCATCAATATAGAGATAGATATTCTCGGTGCATCGGTTCTTCAAGAGGATATTAGAATAGAGGACTTTTGAATAAAACACTTGTACGTACTAATTTTTGTTTTTTATTTATTTATTCTCTATATTACTTTTCTTATCGCATGCTAATTATTTGAGTTCTTTTATTACAGAGCACGATGAGAGACAGTCCTCCAGTCACTCCATATTCCATGACAGAGGAGAAGGTTTTAGATACATCTCTCAGGTTCCTCTTGAGTCTATGGCCGCTGCATCACAGTATTGGATCGCTCGTGGTAGCACTCCTCCCGGCCTCACTCCTGACGGCCTTAGTCCTACCGACCTCACTCCCGCTGGTCTCACTCCTGTCGATGTCACTCTCGCTGGTGTCACTCCTGTCGGTGTCACTCCTGTGGGTGGTGCTACTCCCATAGGAAGTATGTCTCCTAGCTTTATGACTCCAGCACGACCATCTTTGCAGCCATCTCCTATTGGGTCTACTAGTAGACATGTGCGTTCGACACCTCAACGCGATACAGATTCTAGCCCGTCTCATAGATCGAGGTCACGCTCTGGAGCAGGAGGTTCTAGGAGTGGATCTATAGGTAGGTCTGGAGGTGGAGGAGGTGATTATTATGGAGGCAGTGCGACGGACGTTGTGTCGCCCGCTTCTACTCCTAGAACGAGTACCTCAGATGTAGGTACGCCACGCAGTACACCACGTGGAACACCACGTACACCTTGGGGTGCTCATGACCATGAGGAATCCAAGGTATATAATATCTTAGATGGAGCTCCAGTGATGGATGCGGCTCGAAAAGCAATGCATGCTTGCATAGGACAGCTTTGCTCCATCCAATTTGGACACTCCATCATGCTGAAATGGAGTGAATAGGATAAAGATCGGAAGAATTATATCACACAGACGATTTACCAGGAGTTCCGACCAGCTGATGGACAGTCTATTGTCAGTTCAGAGTGGATCCTGCACATCACATGTGAGGTCATGTCCCATCGACGATCCGAGGTATGTGATGCATTTAGAGAAGGCTTACCAAACCCTGTATGGTTAGATGCTAAGGAGTGGGACATGATTTGTGACGAGCACCAGCAGACTCCTGATTGATATCGCCAGCAGCGAAATGCCGCAGCCACACATTTAAATACGATTGGAGCGTCACATTTGGGCAGCGGCGGATATAACACAATGCGTTATGAGTTTGTAAGTACCATTTCATTTATTGAATTTATTTGTGTTAAATTTCTCATGTATTTTTCTCTAATCTTTTTATATTTATTTCAAGAGCTGGCAATGGGTCGTCCTTCAACACAAATGGAGGAGTCTTACGGATATAGTCATTGGTTGACTGCACTATTGCAGGACTTGGAGAGACGCGGTGCGGTAGTTTCATGGGAGCATTTACGATGAGGTAATTAATTTATAAACGTGGTTTCTACTTATTGTTTGTAAATTTCATGTGAATTTATCTCATTCCATTAATGTTCTTTGTTGCAAGATTGTTGATATGGAACGTTCTTTGCATGTGTATGGCAGTGGAAGACCAATATTTTCTATTTGATTTTCATATGGCAATACATTGCTTTGCTACATTTTGTAAAAGCGTCATATATGATAGTGGTTTACCACACTCTTGTACATGCTTCATTATTGAAATATATAACTTCTTTTGTACATGGTTCATAGTTCATTCTGATTATCTCTTTTGTGTCCAATAATACTGTGTTTCATGAAATCATATTTCGGTTGTCATTAGAGTACACCACATGTACTCGGATTTTTTGGGCAGCGTGTATTGTCTTTTGTTAAGCAACATCCTGGTAATGTTGCTGTAGCAAAAGACAAAACACTCTTCCCAAAAACCTTTTTGCAAGTATGATCGTCGGTATACGCGATGGTACTCTCAGTAGTGTCATCGAAATAACCATCGGTACACCTAGCAGATGATAGTATAGGCGACGGTATGTCCAGCAAAACCCTCGGTATATGCGTCGGTAATACCGATGCATATACCAACGCTCTCGTATCGACGCGCACACCGACCTTTACAACGGCGTTGCGACAAATAAAGTCGTGTTCATTTTCCTCGGTAAAAACCTCGGTATACCATCGATCTGTTGTAGTGCTTCACTTTCTCAGCATTCACAGCATGGTTTTATGACATTCATGGGGCATTACTTAGGGCTACTACAACTTCTTTGTTTATTGTTACTTTAGCCTTTTCTAGATTTAGTTTGTTGTTAATAGATTTTTGTCTAAAAGGACAATCTTCTATCCTATTGCCCTGCAAATCACAATGAAAGGAAGCGTTTGGAAAGTTCTTGTATAAAATCTCTTACTTAATTATTTTCTCTTTTCTAATGTCCATGTATAAATTTTGGAGGGGAGATCTTTGTTTAGGTATGCTTGGACACAAATCTGGAGGTGCCATCTCTGCTACAGCCTATGAGCGATACCACACATTCATGATGGACAAACCACACATTCACTTGACACAACAATAGCATTCTTCTCAAATTAGCTAGTCTTCAAAAGAGCTCATATTCCATATATGTAATATGGAAATAAAGGAACAATTGGCACCATCCCATGGATATTAAAAAGACCAGATCAAGTTGTATGAAAAGAGCTCAGAGCCCACTATGAAGCAAGAAGCAAATTCAATTATGGCAAAGGTTATGCCTATAGACCTAGAAATGTTTCTTTGAGGTTCTCAAGACGGAACTGCTGATAGACATACCATAGAGTAGCATAAGAAGTATTATCATTGCATATGAATTAGAAAAGAACAATTAGACATGCTCCAACAAATGATTGACATCACCCAAAATGTGCTAGAAAGGATCTCTTTCTCTATCGTTGACATGAGAATTCCATAGTCAAAGTTCTAGGAATCGGTAGCCGATGAAAGCCATTCATCAAATCCATCAAGAGGAGGTGCAACTTGAAGAGAAAATAGAGCGAAATGATGTAGAATTTAACTTGAAGAGAAATAGAGCGAAATGATGTGGCCTGGCGCCGTGTGCAAATGTAACTCTAGAAGGCACATCGATGCTGAAGGGAAGCGCAAGGAGGAAGAATTCAAGTGTGGTGACTTTCCAGCTGCCGTTCGATGACTATGTCGCAAATGTTGAGGGAAAGCTGGTAGCGCGCGCTCTCTCTCTCTCTCTTTGTGCTTCTGCATGGTGGTACCTTGTTTGTGGAACGCCGTAGGAAAGCTTTATATCCTCTCCTCTACTCTCTACGAGTAAGTAACATAGTTCTAAGTTAGCGCATCGTACCTTGTTGTCTGTGGAACATCGTCGTCGCCATAGGGAGAGGTGGATTTGGTTCATACGATGCCTCAAACGACCCTGAACTTGTTGACTATGCGAAGTCCATAATGCCGCATCGCCAAAAGGAGAAGATCGGTATTGCACGCATCATCGCCAAGTGGGATTTTGACATCATGGACCGTGGTTGGGGTCAACTAAGGCTTGTTCCCTACTCTACTCTACTACTATTATTGAAGTTTATTTTTGGGATGATAGGCTTCTATGGAAAGTTATTGCTGGGAATGTTAGTATTGCTGGTTTTTTTGCGAGGAACGTATCTATTCTGATGTAAACAATATATATGTGTTCAAGGATTTTTTTCCTGTTGCCTTTCTGTTTTCCCTTTTTACTTCTTTACACCAGTCTTGTGCAATTTCCTAGATAAATACAGGGCTGGAGGATCAAGAGAATAGTGCATTTGAGCTCAATGGCCTTCAGTACTATAGCATTGCCATACAAACGGGATCCAATGTTTATTGAAGCGTTTTGGTGTTGGTGAGCTATAATTTAGGCTTAACACATATTCGGAATGCAATGCTTCGTAGTAGGGATCAGGGAAGAGTCCTTCGGATCTCTTCCCCACCGTCTGTTGATCCACGTCAACCTCCTCCACAAAACGTTACAAGAATTGCCCAAGTCTGGGTGCAGTCTCTTTCCTGGGTTGTTCTTGTAGGACTTGCCCTCGTCTGTTTTTGAAATGCTCCATAGACCATGGCATTTCGTGGCCTAGCTGGTCTTTTTCACTACCTACAGCATTGAAACTCTATTTATCTCATACTTCCATGAAAAATGTGTTATTATTCTATATATTGCTAATCATATATGGACAGATATTGTCTCTTGAAGCTAATTGTAACTCTCCTTTGGCTTCTAATTAAATATATTCGTATGCTCTTGTTATCATACTACAATATGTTTTAGAAGATGGGACTTAAGACAAAATTAAAGTTATGCAATAGATATCTCTAGTCTTTTTTATCAAATATGAGTCTCTTTCTTTTGCAGAAGCACAAAATTCAAAAAAATGGATGGCGATTATGCAATAAAAATCTGATGCTATTATAAATAATGGTACTTGGAGTCTACTTGATTTTCCTTGAGGAAAAGAGGCCATTGGAACTAAATGGGTATATAAGCTATGTAAGCCTCATAGTGTAATTGATAGATATAAGGCTCGGATTGTTGGAAAAAGTTATGATCAAGAGAAATGCATTTGTTTTGATAGGAATTTTGCTCCAATGTGTTGAATCACCATTATCCATAGCATTTTTGCATTTATAGCTTATCATAGTTGGAATGTAAATTAGTTGTCTATTAAAACTATATTTCTGGATATTACAAGTGTATGCATTTCAGACCCATGGTTTTGTACAGAAAGAGCATAAAAGCAAAGTGTGCAAGTTGAAAAGGCATTGTATGGATTGACACGAACACCACATGCTTGGTATGAAAAGATACATGCCTACTTGTTAGCACATGTTTATGAGAACCATCCAACTAACAACACCTTATATATTAAGGACGCAAATGATCTACTTCTGATCATTGTTTTATATGCTAATTACTACCCTCAATAACAAGCATATTACTTAATTTGAGGCTTATTTCAATGCATTTTTGGTGAGATTAGAGGCATTTGCATCATTACTTGGGCTTTAAACTTATGCAATTTCATAAGGAAATAGATTTGTGTCAAACAAAATACATTTACATATTATTGCCATATTTTGGCCTTTATGACTGCCAAACTATTACCATTCCAATGGAGACAAGTTCATAGTTGAGTCTTCATGATGTACGAGATGCATTTGATGTTGTTTTCTATTAGCAAGTTGTTGGATGCTTGATCTACTTATGTATAATTTCTTGTAATATTTAGTTTTTTCTCTCACATATGAGGAGGTATAGGCCATTAGGGTGAAAACCGTCCAAAAAAGGACCCTTTGCTAATGATGGACTACGAAAATTAATAAATAGAGTCTTTCCATATGTACAAGAATATAACATTTTTGTCTCTTTTAATCATATAAAGAAATGCATTTTTTAAGAAAACATGCTTTAAAACCGCTACTAAAGTGATGGAGTTTCTTGTATTCAATGTACAATTTTTTGATTTCAATAAAAAAATAAGTATCTAGGGCATATCTAGCCCATGGTGATCAGAACATCTTAAAAAATATCATAAAAAACATGTGAAAAGTCTTTTCCTTTCCACAATGTCTCCTGCATAAATAATTTCCAATAATAGCAGATTAGATCTTAATTTTAACTAACTTATACTCATCCAAAATGTATGAAATTTTGTAGCTTTTCTCAAGCTTTCATAAGGAATTAAAATCCCTTGATGTGGATATTTTCTCAAAGTTTTATGCCCATTTTACTAGAAGGATCGAACACTTGATGATCAACTCTGAAAAGTGTACAGGGTCATTCTCTTGAAGCCCTTAGACTGATCCAAAAAATTCCAAATTTCATTTTCTTTGTGCCCAAATCCAGATCAACATATCTTGTTTGGTCGCACAAAATTGAAATTCAAAATGAAATCAAATATGCATTCAAAAGTATAATTCTATCTCTGCTGCACCTGCACTTAGGTGAGCTTAGGAACAATGTTGCTCCACTTTTATAATATCTTCTAACTATGAAGATAAATTCGAAAATCCCTAATATTTGGGTATATCATAGGGTCTATACTGGAGTAGTTTCTCCAATAAAAATTGTTGAAATTGGAGGTGCTAATACGAAAATACTATATGCTCATCAGACATATGTACCACTCTTTGGAAAATCCTCACGAAAGTTTGGTCGGCGAAGAATAGATCATTTGACCTACCAAATGATATCCAACTTCTTCCAAATTTTAATAGCATATAGCTACTATCTATAGTTGTTAATATAAGTCTCATACTATTTGGACATTTCGATCGTTCACAATGACCAAAATACTAAGCCTCTATACCTGCAAAATGTTAAAAATTTACAGAGGCTAACTTTTACTCTTTTCTTTATATCTCCTAAATGAAGAAACATTTCATCTTGAAATTTTGTATACACTATTTGGAACTATGTACCTAATGCTAGAAATAAAAGTCATTCAATTTAAGTAAATGAGCTAAGAGATCCAAGCACCTCTACGTGACATGGTCTCTGATCATTTCATAAATTCTAGAGCCTATGCAAAAGTGGTTAGAAAGGTATGAACCTGCCAAGGAGAGTTACAATTAGCTTGAAGAGACAATATCAGTCCATATATGATTAGCAATATATAGAATAATAACACATTTATCGTGGAAGTATGAGATAAATAGAGTTTCAATGCTGTAGGTAGTGAAAAAGACCAGCTAGGCCACGAAATGCCATGGTCTATGGAGCATTTCAAAAACAGACGAGGGCAAGTCCTACAAGAACAACCCAGGAAAGAGACTGCACCCAGACTTGGGCAATTCTTGGAACGTTTTGTGGAGGAGGTTGACGTGGATCAACAGACGGTGGGGAAGAGATCCGAAGGACTCCTTCGGATCTCTTCCCTGATCCCTACTACGAAGCATTGCATTCCGAATATGTGTTAAGCCTAAATTATAGCTCACCAACACCAAAACGCTTGAATAAACATTGGATCCCCTTTGTATGGCAATGCTATAGTACTGAAGGCCATTGAGCTCAAATGCACTATTCTCTTGATCCTCCAGCCCTGTATTTATCTAGGAAATTGCACAAGACTGGTGTAAAGAAGTAAAAAGGGAAAACAGAAAGGCAACAGGAAAAAAATCCTTGAACACATATATACTGTTTACATCAGAATAGATACGTTCCTCGCAAAAAAACCAGCAATACTAACATTCCCAGCAATAACTTTCCATAGAAGCCTATCATCCCAAAAATAAACTTCAATAATAGTAGTAGAGTAGAGTAGGGAAGAAGCCTTACTTGACCCCAACCACGGTCCATGATGTCCAAATTCCACTTGGCGATGATGCGTGCAATACCGATCTTCTCCTTTTCGGATCCGGGGGTGTAATCTGGACGTCACGTGGTGGGCGATGCGGCATTATGGACTTCGCATAGTCAACAAGTTCAGGGTCGTCTGAGGCATCGTATGAACCAAATCGACCTCTCCCTATGGCGACGACGATGTTCCACAGACAACAAGGTAGGATGCACTAACTTAGAACTATGTTACTTACTCGTAGAGAGTAGAGGAGAGGATATAAAGCTTTCCTACGGCGTTCCACAAACAAGGTGCCACCATGCAGAAGCACAAACAGAGAGAGAGAGAGCGCGCTACCAGCTTTCCCTCAACATTTGCGACATAGTCATCGAACGGCA
This sequence comes from Ceratopteris richardii, assembly GCA_020310875.1. NCBI lineage: Eukaryota > Viridiplantae > Streptophyta > Polypodiopsida > Polypodiales > Pteridaceae > Ceratopteris > Ceratopteris richardii. Next base: position 108,615,369 of record CM035409.1, on the reverse strand, counting down.
GCTGGAAAATCACCACACTTGAATTCTTCCTCCTTGCGCTTCCCTTCAGCATCGATGTGCCTTCTAGAGTCACATTTGCACACGGCGCCAGGCCACATCATTTCGCTCTATTTCTCTTCAAGTTAAATTTTACATCATTTCGCTCTATTTTCTCTTCAAGTTGCACCTCCTCTTGATGGATTTGATGAATGGCTTTCATCGGCTACCGATTCCTAGAACTTTGACTATGGAATTCTCATGTCAACGATAGAGAAAGAGATCCTTTCTAGCACATTTTGGGTGATGTCAATCATTTATTGGAGCATGTCTAATTGTTCTTTTCTAAGTCATATGCAAAGATAATACTTCTTATGCTACTCTATTGTATGTCTATCAGCAGTTCCGTCTTGAGAACCTCAAAGAAACATTTCTAGGTCTATAGGCATAACCTTTGCCATAATTGAATTTGCTTCTTGCTTCATAGTGGGCTCTGAGCTCTTTTCATACAACTTGATCTGGTCTTTTTAATATCCATGGGATGGTGCCAATTGTTCCTTTATTTCCATATTACATATATGGAATATGAGCTCTTTCGAAGACTAGCTAATTTGAGAAGAATGCTATTGTTGTGTCAAGTGAATGTGTGGTTTGTCCATCATGAATGTGTGGTATCGCTCACAGGCTGTAGTAGAGATGGCACCTCCAGATTTGTGTCCAAGCATACCTAAACAAAGATCTCCCCTCCAAAATTTATACATGGACATTAGAAAAGAGAAAATAATTAAGTAAGAGATTTTATACAAGAACTTTCCAAACGCTTCCTTTCATTGTGATTTGCACGGCAATAGGATAGAAGATTGTCCTTTGAGACAAAAATCTATTAAGAACAAACTAAATCTAGAAAAGGCTAAAGTAACAATAAACAAAGAAGTTGTAGTAGCCCTAAGTAATGCCCCATGAATGTCATAAAACCATGCTGTGAATGCTGAGAAAGTGAAGCACTACAACAGATCGATGGTATACCGAGGTTTTTACCGAGGAAAATGAACACGACTTTATTTGCCGCGACGCCGTTGTAAAGGTCGGTGTGCGCGTCGATACGAAAGCGTTGGTATATGCATCGGTATTACCGACACATATACCGAGGGTTTTGCTGGACATACCGTCGCCTATACTGTCATTTGCTAGGTGTACCGATGGTTATTTCGATGACACTACTGAGAGTACCATCGCGTATACCGACGACCATACTTGCAAAAATGTTTTTGGGCAGAGTGTTTTGTCTTTTGCTACAGCAACATTACCATGATGTTGCTTAACAAAAGACAATACACGCTGCCCAAAAAAACCGAGTACATGTGATGTACTCTAATGACAACTGAAATATGATTTCATGAAACAGAGTATTATTGGACACAAAAGAGATAATCAGAATGAACTATGAACCATGTACAAAAGAAGTTATATATTTCAATAATGAAGCATGTACAAGAGTGTGGCAAACCACTGTTATATATGACACTTTTACAAAATGTAGCAAAGCAATGTATTGCCATATGAAAATCAAATACAAAATATTGGTCTTCCACTACCATACACATGCAAAGAACGTTCCATATCAACAATCCTGCAACAAAGAACATTAATGGAATGAGATAAATTCACATGAAATTTACAAACAACAAGTAGAAACCACGTTTATAAATTAATTACCTCATCGCAAATGCTCCCATGAAACTACCGCACTGCGTCTCTCCAAGTCCTGCAATAGTGCAGTCAACAAATGACTATATCCGTAAGACTCCTCCGTTTGTGTTGAAGGACAACCCATTGCCAGCTCTTGAAATAAATATAAAAAGATTAGAGAAAAATACATGAGAAATTTAACACAAATAAATTCAATAAATGAAATGGTACTTACAAACTCATGACGCATTGTGTTATATCCGCCGCTGCCCAAATGTGACGCTCCAATCGTATCTAAATGTGTGGCTGTGGCATTTCGCTACTGGCGATATCGATCAGGAGTCTGCTGGTGCTCGTATCATGTCCCACTCCTTAGCATCTAACCATACAGGATTTGGTAAGCCTTCTCTGAATGCATCACATACCTCGGATCGTCGATGGGACATGACCTCACATGTGATGTGCAGAATCCACTCTGAACTGACAATAGACTGTCCATCAGCTGGTCGGAACTCCTAGTAAATCGTCTATGTGATATAATTCTTCCGATCTTTATCCTATTCACTCCATTTCAGCATGATGGAGTGTCCAAACTGGATGGAGCAAAGCTGTCGTATGCATGCATGCATTGCTTTTCGAGCCACATCCATCACTAGAGCTCCATCTCAGATATTATATACCTTCGATTCATCATGGTCATGAGCACCCCAAGGTGTACGTGGTGTTCCACGTGGTGTACTGCGTGGCGTACCTACATCTGAGGTACTCCTTCTAGGAGTAGAAGCGGGCGACACAATGTCCATCACACTGCCTCCATAACAATCGCCTCCTCCACCTCTAGACCTACCTATAGATCCACTCCTAGAACCTCCTGCTCTAGAGCGTGACCTCGATCTATGAGACGGGCTAGAATCTGTATCGCGTTGAGGTGTCTAACGCACATGTCTACTAGTAAACCCAATAGGAGATGGCTGCAAAGATGGTCGTGCTAGAGTCATAAAGCTAGGAGACATACTTCCTATGGGAGTAGCACCACCCAAAGGAGTGACACCGACAGGAGTGACACCAGCGAGAGTGACACGGGCAGGAGTGAGACCAGCGGGAGTGAGGCCGGTAGGAGTAAGGCCGTCAGGATTGAGGCCGGGAGGAGTGCTACCACGAGCGATCCAATACTGTGATGCAGCGGCCATAGACTCAGGAGGAACCTGAGAGATGAATCTAAAAACTTCTCCTCTATCATGGAATATGGAGTGACTGGAGGACTGTCTCTCATCGTGCTGTGTAATAAAAGAACTCAAATAATTAGCATGCGATAAGAAAAGTAATCTAGAGAATAAATAAATAAAAAAACAAAAATTAGTACGTACAAGTGTTTTATTCAAAAGTCCTCTATTCTAATATCCTCTTGAAGAACCGATGCACCGAGAATATCTATCTCTATATTGATAGCTTCTAAATCGCTTGCTATGCTGCTTTTCTCCTGATCATCGTCTATTGCTTCGTCTTCTCGAACAATGACCTCTTCTTCAATGACATCTTCTTCTCGAACAATGATTTCTTCCTCCTCGACTATCGAATGAATCTCTAAGTCCACTAGAGATCGACTTTCTTCTACATCTATGTTTTCAAAAATTTGTCTACTACGTGGAATGACTTGTAAAACAAATAGCCACTCTTGATCTTTTGAATCTGGTATAAAAACAACTTGCTCACAGTTTTTGGGAAGTACAAATGTATCCCTTTCATCTATCCATAATCTTATGGAGTCGATTTGAAGCAAACTGCTCTTATCCGTTCTCAGTGTTGCGTTTCTTCCAGAGGTGACTACTTTGAACCATTTCACATCAAAAACAAAGTAATCAAACTTTCTGAAAGATTAGTTTAAAATATCTTGAATCACACCACAATAATCTAACTCGCCTTCTAGAGCATTATCATCTCTTGCACTCGCTTATAAAAAATTCACCATCACTCCACTATCAAAAGTAGACCTATTTTGATCGATTTGTGTGATTCGAAAGTGTCGTCCATGAGACCATAGTGCACCATATTTAATATACTCCCAATCACATCCTTTTACGAGTTCTTCTTCTCCTTCAGAGTATGTTCACTTGCTGCCTTTGCTTGTGAAACTACTCTATCTAGCCATCTGCTCTTTGGAAAAGGTGGGAGAGGTCGAAGATTTTCTGGAAGAGGTAAAAATCGAGTAGAACGATTTCTTCGAAACTGAGCTCTTTCCTTTGTGTTAGTTTCCTTGGCAGGTTCATACCTTTCTAACCACTTTTGCATAAAACTTCATTTCCTTCTCTCTGAAAGCTGCATCCATTTTTCTTTGCAATCCTTTACCTTGTGGTTCATCGCCTACGAGATGAACATCTTCATCATCGCTCCATAAGCGAGGAATTTCGGGATCCGACATACGTAGAAACTTAGTTATGAATACAAGAGATTCTTGTACAAACCATCCCTCTGCCATGCTACCCTCTGGACGTGCTCTCTGTCAAAAAAACCCTTTTAATGTCTTCATAAATCGCTCTAAGAAGAATATCCATCGACTATGGACAGTTCTTGCTATTGCAACTTCATCTACCACATGAACCAGTAAATGAAGTTGAATAGTGAGAATACTTGTGGGAAAGTATTTCTCTATCATACAAACAACCTTGATAGAATTGAGTTTCGCACTCTCTATGCTATCTCTATTTATCTCTTTAGAAAATATCCACCGTACTAAAGAATTAATTTTATAAATGGTTCTTCGTACATCCTCTGAAAGACAATCTTTTAGGGCTACAGGGAGCACAAATTGTAGAAACTTGTGTCAATCATGAGACTTGAGTCCTGCAAGATTGTCATTTTGTGTGAAAGTAGTCTGTAGATACCTCATGCATCCTGCGAAGCACCCAAGGAGCTCTTGGTAATGATACTGCTCTATTGGGCTTAGTAATTGCCCACAACTCTCTCATACGACCTCGCTCGTCTAAGTCCTCCCTTGGTGCTTTGCTTTCTTTCTTTCCGATCAAATTTTTCCAAAGAATATCTCCCATTTTCTTAAAAATATGCATTGGATCTACCAAATGATTGATCACCAATACACTCCAATAAGGGACTTCATGAAAAATGGACAACCGTTTCATGCCAGCAACTCGATTTTCTGAATCCCATAGTTGTTTCCAATCGCTAGCTTTCATTTGGTGTTGCGCTTGTCGACCAATTTATCCTTCACGTAAAACATGTCCATCAGGCAAATATCTATGATGTCCTTCATAGACAGTTTTACGTAGTGCTTAGGAATAGCGTACTTCGAGTCGTGGTCCGCATAAAGGACAAGCATGGTAACCCGAAATCGATAAACCTGAACATTCACCATAACGAGGCCAATCATGCATTATCCACATAAGTATGCCTTGCACTCGCACGTCTCGTCTTCTTATAGGTTGAGACATGTCAAACACAGTAATCCCATCCCATAAAGTACGCAGTTCTTCCACAAGTGGTGCAAGATATACATCCATGTTTTTTACCTTATACTTACCTGGAACAATAAGAGCTAATAATAAATGACCTTTCTTTGTGACCAATAATGGTGAGATATTATAATTGACCAAACATACAGGCCATGTGCTCCATGAAGCAGTGCGTAATCCAAATGAATTCACTCCATCCATAGTTAGGCCTAGACGTATGGACCGAGGCTCACTAGCAAACTCTGGCCACTTACTATCTATGTGCTTCGAAGCATCAGAGTCAGCTGGCACTCGCATTACATTATCTATAGACCTCCTCTTTGTATACCATGACATTAACTCAGCTATAGATTTGCATCTAAACATGTTCTTAATTCATGGAATAATAGGAAAGTGACGAAGAACCTTTGCGGAGATTGCTTCACCTTCAACGTCTTCTCTAAATTTATTTGCTCCACACACTACAACATATCGAGGGTATACCGAGGTTGTTACCGAGGCAAATGAACGGGCGTGAAATCTTCGCGACGTCGGTGTTACAGTCGGTATATGTGTTGGAAAGAAAGCGCCGATATGGCGCCGGTATGGTCGTCCGTATATACGTCGGTATAACCATCAAAAATATCGACGAATATACCGACGCTTATACCGACGTTCCCGCTGGGTGTAGCGGCGCATATACCGACGATCATACTGGATGTACCGACGCGTATACCGATGACCATACCTGCAGAATTCTTTTTGGGCAGAGTGTGTTGTCTTTTGCTACAACATGATGTTGTTTAGCAAAAGACAATACACTCTGCCCAACTGATTATATGTGTTATGTACTCTAATGGCAACCAAGACATAAACTTGTATGAAAAAAATGAACAATGATTCATGTACAGAAAGTCGTATATTCCATAAATAGCACTTACATATAGGAATCAAATACAAAATTATGGTGCATCATTGCCACATAGGAGTGTAATACAAAATTGTGGCAATGTGACAAAACACTTCCATATAGGAATTGAATACAAAATTATGGTTCATGATTATCGTATGCGAGTGTGATACAAAATTGTGGCATTGATCAGAATATTTACACCTACAATCCTGCAACAAAACATATGTATAAAATAAAACCAATTAACATGACATTTATAAACAACAACTAGAAACACGAAACCAAGATATAACTTTACCTAATCAAGAATATTATCCCATGAGACGATTGCACCGCGCCCCTCTAAGTCTTGTAACAGTGCAGTCAATCCATGTCGATATCCATACGATTCTTCTGCTCGCGTTGGAGGACGACCCACTACCAACTCCTATAGTAAATATGCAAAATGTTAGAAGAATATACATAATATAATTAACACAAACAACTTCAATAATTAACATCATACTTCCAAAGTGGTAGCGCATATTGTCGTATCTGTCGCTACCTAAATGCGATGTTCCAACCGTATCTAGCCGAGTGGCCGCCGCATCTCTTTGTTGTCGATACCGATCAGGAGTATGTTGATGCTCATCCTGAATCGATTCCCATACTTCGGTGTCTAGCCATACAAGCTTTGGTAAGCCTGCTTTGAAAGCATCGCGAGCTTCCGATCGTCGATGCGACATCACCTCGCGTGCTGTATGTTGTATCCAATCGGAACTCACAACAGGATTGCCAGGTGCTGGCCGGTACTCTTCATATATGCATTGTGTGATATGATTTTTAGAGTCTCTATTCTGTTCGGTCCATTTTAACGAACCTGAATGACCAAATTCGATCGAGCAGAGTTGTCGTATACGTTGTCGCATTGACTTTCCGGCCGCATCCATAACGGGAGCTCCATTACAAATATGATATATCTTTGATTCGTAGTGATCGTGTGCACCTCATGGTGTACGTGGAGATCCCATCTCATGCAATATGAAGATCTCATCACATTCAAAATATATATATGCATCCTTAAGCTTGTATACATATACATTCATGTTTACATATGCTTGTATACATATACATTCACATATACATATGCTTGTATACATATGCATTCACGTATTCATATGCTTGTATATGTATATGTGCATACATATACATATACATATGCTTCCTTGTATATGCTTGTATGCATATGCTTGCTTGTATACATACATGTACATATGATTGCTTGCATACATATGCATGCTTGTATACATATGGATGCATGTATGCATATGCTTACTTGCTTACATATGCATGCTTGCCTACATATGCATGCTTGTATACATATGCTTGCTTACATATGCATGCATGTATACATATGCATGCATGCTTGTATACATATGCATGCTTGCTTACATATGCATGCTTGCTTACATATGCATGCACGCTTGTATACACATGCATGCATGCTTGTATACATATGCATCCATGCTTGTATACATATGCATGCTTGCTTACATATGCATGCTTGCTTACATATGCATGCATGCTTACTTGCATGTATACATATGCATCTCCCGCATGCATGCATGTATGCATATCCCTCATGCATTCATACATGCATATGCATACATGAATGCATATGCATACATGAATGCATATGCATACATGAATGCATATGCATACATGCATGCATACATACATGTATGTATGTATGCATGCATGTATGCATGCATGTATGCATATGCATTCATGTATTCATATGCATGTAGCTAGATGCATATGCATGTGCATATATGCATGTATGCATGTATGCATATGTTTGTATGCATGTATGCATGCATGAATGTATGCATGCATGCATGCATGTATGCATATGCATTCATGCATGTATGCATGTGCATTCATGCATGTATGCATGTGCATTCATGCATGTATGCATATGCATGCATGTATGCATATGCATGTATGCATGTATGCATGCATGCATATGCATGTATGCATGCATACATGCATGCATGCATGCATGTATACATACGTGCATGCATGCATGTATGCATATGCATTCATGCATGTATGCATATGCATGCATGTATGCATATGCATGTATGCATATGCATACATGCATGCATGCATGCATGTATGCATGTGCATTCATGCATGTATGCATGTGTATGCATGCATGTATGCATATGCATTCATGTATGCATATGCATTCATGTATGCATATGCATGTATGCATGTATGCATGTATGCATGTATGCATGTATGCATATGCATTCATGCATGTATACATATGCATGCATGCACACACATGTATGCATATGCATGAATGCATGTATGCATGTGCATTCGTGCATGTATGCATGTGCATGCATGCATGTATGCATATGCATGTATGCATATGCATGTATGCATGTGCATTCATGCATGTATGCATATGCATGCATGTATGCATATGCATGTATGCATGCATGCATGTATGCATGTATGCATGTATGTATGCATGTATGCATGTATGCATATGCATGCATGTATGCATGTATGCATGTATGCATGTATGCATGTGCATTCATGCATGTATGCATGTGTGTGCATGCATGTATGCATGTGTATACATGCATGTATGCATATGCATTCATGCATGTATGCATGTGCATTCATGCATGTATGCATGTGTATGCATGCATGTATGCATGTGTATGCATGCATGTATGCATGCATGTATGCATATGCATTCATGCATGTATCCATGTGCATTCATGTATGTATGCATGTGCATTCATGCATGTATGCATGTGCATTCATGCATGTATGCATGTGCATTCATGCATGTATGCATGTATGCATGCATGCATGTATGCATGCATGCATGTATGCATGTGCATTCATGCATATATGCATGTGCATTCATGCATATGTGCACTCATGCATGTATGCATATGCATGCATGTATGCACGCATGCATGCATGTATGCATGTTCATGTATGCATGTATGCATGTATGCATATGCATGCATGTATGCATGTATGCATATGCATGTATGCATGTATGCATATGCATGTATGCATGTATGCATATGCATGTATGCATGCATGCATGTATGTATATGCATTCATGCATGCACATGCATGTATACATATGCATGCATGCATGTATGCATATGCATTCATGCATGCACATGCATGTATACATATGCATGCATGCATGTATGCATATGCATTCATGCATGTATGCATATGCATGCATGTATGCATATGCATGCATGCATGTATGCAGGTATGCATATGCATGTATGCATGTATACATGCATGCATGCATGCATGTATGCATGCATGCATGCATGTATGCATGCATGCATGTATGCATGCATACATGCATGTGCATTCATGCATGTATGCATGTGTATGCATGCATGTATGCACGTGTATGCATGCATGTATGCATATGCATTCATCTTTGCATATGCATTCATGTATGCATGTTTGCATGCATACATGCATGTATGCATGCATGCATGCATGTATGCATATGCATGCATGCACATGCATGTATGCATATGCATGCATGCACATGCATGTATGCATATGCATGCATGCACATGCATGTATGCATATGCATGCATGCACATGCATGTATGCATATGCATGTATGCATGCATGTATGCATATGCATGTATGCATGCATGTATGCATATGCATTCATGCATGTATGCATGTGCATTCATGCATGTATGCATGTGCATTCATGCATGTATGCATATGCATGCATGTATGCATATGCATGCATGTATGCATATGCATGTATGCATATGCATGTATGCATGTATGCATGTATGCATGTATGCATGCATGCATGTATGCATGTATGCATGTATGCATATGCATGCATGTATGCATATGCATGTATGCATGTATGCACGTATGCATACGCATACATGCATGCATGTATGCATGTACATTCATGCATGTATGCATGTGTATGCACGCATGTATGCATGTGTATGCATGCATGTATGCATATGCATTCATGTATGCATATGCATTCATGCATGCATATGCATGTATGGATATGCATGCATGCACATGCATGTATGTATTTGCATGCATGCATGTATGCATATGCATTCATGCATGTATGCATGTACATTCATGCATGTATGCATATGTATGCATGTGTGTATGCATGCATGCATGTATGTATGCATGCATGCATGCATGTATGCATGTGCATTCATGCATGTATGCATGTGCATTCATGCATGTATGCATGTGTGTGCATGCATGCATTTGCATGTATGCATGTATGCATATGCATGTATGCATGTATGCATATGCATGTATGCATGTATGCATGCATGCATGTATGCATATGCATGCATGTATGCATATGCATGCAGGTATGCATATGCATTCATGTACGCATATGCATGTATGCATGCATGTATGCATGTGCATTCATGCATGTATGCATATGCATATGCCTCTCTCTCTCTCGCTCTCTCTCTCTCAAGCAAAAATAAAGAGAGCAGATATAAGAAAAAAAAATATAAAGAGAGAAGATATGAGAAAACAAAAATATAAAGAAAGATAAAAGAGTGATATATGTTTTACTTACATTGATGTAATTTTTGTAATTCCACTTGAAGTGCTTCTTCGTCGAATTTTCAAAGCTTTGATGCCCAATTCTCCTGCAAAACCAAACAAAGAACATATTAGCAAAACCAAAACTTCAGATCTATGAAGATAGAGGTCTGCATAAGAGAGAGAGAGAGAGAGACAGAGAGAGACAGAGAGACAGAGAGGGAGAGAGAAAGAGAGAGGGAGAGAGAAAGAGGGAGAGAGAGGAGGGGAGAGTGAGAGTGTCAGAGGGGGAGAGAGAGAGATAGTGAGAGAGAGGGAGGGAGAGAGAGAGAGAGGGAGAGAGAGAGAGAGACGGAAGGGAGGGAGAGAGAGAGGTAGAGAGAGAGGAAGGGAAGGGAGAAAGAGAGGAAGAGAGAGAGAGAGAGGATAAAAAATAGAGTTCTGCTTTGCTGTTGACGCGTGCGAGCCCGAAAGGAGAAGTTCTACATTCGAAACGCTCAGAATGACGAATTTCGGGTTCGGGCCCAGTTAAAAAGAGAGCGTCAGTATATGCGTCGATATATGCGTCGGTATACGCGTCGGTCCTTCCAACAAAGTACCGACGCATATACCGACGCTTATACCGACGCTGTGACTTCAAACTGACACGGCTCTATTCCGAGGCAATGCAGCTTTCCCAAATTTCTCGAGGGGTATACCGATGCCGACAGCTGCACGTCGGTACACTGACCGTCGGTATTCCCTTGATATATTGTAGTGACACTTTGGACATACGTGGAGATGCTCATACTCATTCTAAAAGAGAATGCAATCATTCGGACAAGCATGAATTTTAGTATAATCCATTCCAATGGACTGTAAAAGTTTTTTCGCATCTCCACGTGTTGGAGGCATGTCATTGCCCTCTGGAAAAAATTGATCTTTAGGAAGCCTGAAATAAAAAATTAAAATGATATTAGTAAATGAAGTTATTGTGATACAACAATGAAAGCCAATTTGTTCTCCACTTACCTGAACAATTCACTGACACTACTATCTGACCATCCATAAATGGATTGCAGATTGAGCATCGCGAGTGAAGCACATAGTACAGATATCTTTGCTCCATTCTAAAGTGGTAAACGAGCTAATCTTTGCATGTTTTCATATTCTTCATCAACTTCTGATCGTGGAATTTCTATTGTGTCCATCTCGACACCTTCTTCACCATCATGATCTTCGTGCATCTCATAAAATACTTCAAGCATCTCTTCCATATGTTCATTCTGTGTAATATTATTAGTGATTGCTTGTACGTCTAAGTCCTTTTTTGCTCTCTTTTGTCCACGAGAGGTTACCGATGCAATGTTGTTTGGGTCCATGTGCTCACCTGGGGGACCATGCGAATGATAATGTAGGTTTTCCAGTCGACTCCTATCAAAGGATCCATACTCTCTAACATGTGGAGTACAAATCCGTCATTTCCAATAAATTTGATACTTGCACTATGTGCAAGGACATGCCATTCTCTCTTCAGGATCCAAAGAAGCCATCTGCTACATATATGGAAATTTTAGAACATTTGTGTTTCTATTAAACCTAAAAATCTAACTCTTAAAGACTTAAATATGAAATACTAAACTTAAATAGTTAAATACCTAAAAAAACTTAAAACCCTAATCTATATAGTTCTCCTATTTTATCTATATATTCGGATTTTTTCTTGATTGATCCTATATATATATATATATATATATTCACATTTTTTTCCTCTTAATTGAGTTATATGTATGCCTAAACCCTAAAACCCTAGTTTTAAAGATCTAGTCCTAAATTATGTATATTTCTATACACATGTGTATATACATGTATATATGTATTATATGTGTTTGTGTATGTGTGTATATATGTTATGTAGGAGTTAAAACCCTAAAACCCTAATCCAAATGACCTAGACCTAAAACATGTATATATATGTATGCATGTGTATATATATGTCTATATGTATATATATGTGCATATAGATAGGTGTATAAGTATGTGTGTTTGTGTATTGTATATATATTCACTCTATTTAAAATGATTAAATTTAAACCTATTTTTATATATTTAATCATATATATTTCATTTATTTATTTAAAATAATAGTTCTTATCATATTTTATTATCTATATAATTATCCTACCTTATATATATATATATATATATATATATATATATATATATATATATATATATATATATATATATATATATATATATATATATATATATATAATTTATATATTCAGATTTTTTCCCTACTTAATCCTATTTTTATATATTTAATTATAAATATTTAATTAAGTTTTTTAAAACACTAGTTCTTTTTATATTTATTTATCTATATAATTATCCTATTTTATATATATATTTATGTATATATTCAGTTTTTTCATTACATAATCATATTTTTATATATTTAATTATATATATTAGATTAAATTATTTTAAACACTAGTTGTTTTTATATTTATTTAGTATATAATTATCTTATTTTATATATATATTTATTTATATATTCAGATTTTTTCCTTACGTAATCCTATTTTTATATATTTAATTTTATATATATTTAATTATACATATTAAATTAAAACCATAATCTTAAACTTCTAGATCGAAAATAAGTATATTTTTGTGTGCATGTGTATCTACATGTATATATGTATTATATGTGTATGTGTATGTGTGTATATATGTTATGTAGGTGTTAAAACCCTAAAACCCTAATCTTAAAGATTTAGACTTAAATCTAAAATACTAAAACCTAAATAATTAACCACCAATAAAAATCTAAAACCCTAATCATATTATATATATATATTTCTTTATTTATATATTCATTTTTTTCTTCTTTTTCTCTATATTTTTCCTTAATATAAATATAATTGAGTTATATGTATGTCTAAACCCTAAAACCCTAATCTTAAAGATCTAGACCTAAAATATGTATATTTCTGTATACAAATGTATATACAAGTATATATGTATTATATGTGCATTTGTATGTGTGCATATATGTTATGTAGGTGTTAAAACCCTAAAACCCTAATCTTAAAGATTTAAATCTAAAATATGTATATTTTTGTATGCATGTGTATCTACATGTATGTATGTATTAGATGTATATGTGTATTTGTGTATATATGTTATCTACGTATTAAAACCCTAAAACCCTAATCAGAAAGACTTAGACTTAAATCTGAAATACTAAAACCTAAATACTTAAACACCTATCAAAATCTAAACCCGTAATCCCAAAAGCCTAATCATATTTTATATATATATTTATGTATATATTCAGATATTTTTTTCTTATTTTTCTCTATATTTTTTCTTAATATAAATATAATTGAGTGATATGTCTGCCTAAACCCTAAAACCCTAATCTTAAATATCTAAACCTAAAATATGTATATTTCTGTATACATGTGTATATACATGTATATATATATGATACGTGTATGTGTATGTATGTGTAAATAGCGTAAAATCCTTAATCCTATTTTTATATATTTGATGTAAAAAAAAACTTCAAAATAAAAATAGGATTATATGTGTGTATGTATGCATGTGTGTATATATGTGTGTGTATGTATGCATGTGTACATGTGTGCATGTGTATGTATGCATGTGTATACATCTGTGTGTATGTGTATGTGTCTGTATGTAGGCATGCATGTGTGTGCATGTGTGTGTACGTTGTCGGAAAGTTTTCAACTTTCCAGTTGATGACCAGAGAAAATAAAAAATGATTATTGGTTAATTCTAATTTCTCATTATTACTATGTTTTTTTCTTGGAACTAATCTTTTGTAAAGTATTTGCAGGATCAAATAGATGAAGAAAACAAAAGTTCATACTATGGTTTACCCTAAACTACTTAAATAATTTGTGTTGAGGCCATAGAAGTATTGAATCATGGGTTTAAAACCCTAGGTTTATATTTAATCTTGTGCATTTAAGTTAAGAGCCTTAATTCCTGGTTAATGTTAGGGTTTAACTAGGTTTTCAATTAATTTCCAAAGGGTTTCAATGGGATTCTAATGGGTTTTTAGTAAGTTTTCTAGGGTTTTAGTATGTCTCAAGGGCTAGAATAGTTGTTATTCAAATACATTAATCTATACATTAAATATTTATGAATTAAAAATTAAACTATGCTATTAATAATTACTTTAATCATATGTGTGCATTTAAATACTAAGGTTCTAATTAATTAAATTCTTATCCTAAGCTTAACTTACCTAATTTATTTAATTCAGAAATTTAGGGTAATTGAATTAAAATTACAAGTCAAGTGGATAAATAACTAGTGGTCTATATGGATGCTAGAAAAAAGAATGGTATGTGAGTAATGTGGAATTAAAGTGAATTAAGGAGTGGTCTGAAAGGAAGATGCACTTAAAGTGAAAAAGTTGGTTGACAGAAAGGAGTGGTGAGAATTAGTGTAGATCAAAAGAGAGGAGGAAGTAAGTTGTGTGAATAAAGCTAATTTAAAGTGTGGTGAATGTTCATGGGCAAAAGTGTGATTGATGATTAAAGCAAGATAAAAAGGTGTGGTTTAGTAATGGCTTGTGTATGTATTTAAATGTGTGTTGTGCTCAAGATTTCCTAATGTTTCTTTGCAGACATTCAAAGCAAAAGAATCGAAGAGCATCGTGGAAAAAGTGGAGAATTCAACAAATCAATTAACCGATAATCTGATTTAAAACTCGAGACATTATCTTTGATTAAGCTTTGTATAGGATTCACTTATTGTTAGCAATCTTTTAGAGAAATTATATCATTTTATAGCATTGTAATCATCCATTATTGTCATTAGCATTAATTAAATTCTAATTTGCATTATCATTCGTGTCAATGTTATCTTAAATCATTAATTTCAAAAACATAACTGAAGAAATTCTGATATTACCTATACCTCAAGAAGCTATTGATAGATATAGAGCAGCCCAGCCTTACGGTTCTTAAACGTTTGAAGTGTTTCAATTATCTACTCCATATTTCCTAGATTTAAGAGTACTATAGAATTTCTGATACCTTAGACGAAAGAAAAATATACCTAAAACACCTACGATTGTCTCATATACTCTACGTGTGCCGAGGGATTTAGTGGCTGACTGATCCACCAGCCTTATGTCTGCAACTTCCTGACAATTTGGTGAACCCGACGTGAAATTCGGCATGATACCGTAGGTATAAAGGTATATTTACGTTCTGTTTTGCATATGCATATATAGATAATTTGACGATTGAAGAAGAAGTATCGACATCCTTTGTAGCTGCAGCTGATTGTTCCTCGTCACGTCATCTTTCTCCATCAACTTTCATAAAAGTAACGATTCCACATGCATGAAAAGATTTTTGCACTGAGCACATTCACAACGAACCTCTTCATCAAGCTGGTTGATCAGGTATATTTATTCTTATTCTGTTGCATAATAGTAGGAAAGTTTTCTTTATTTCTAAAGCAGTAGGAAATTTTTCTTTATTGCATAGTAGTAGAAAAGTTTCTTTATTGCAAAATAGTAGGAAAGGTTTTCTTTATTTTTATTTCTAAAGTAGTAGGAAAGGATTCTTTATTTTTATTTACAACATTGTAGAAAAAGTTTCTTTATTGCCAAAGCATAGGGAAATTTTCTTTTTGTTTGCAAAATAGTAGGAAAATTTTCTTTTATTTTGTTGGCAAAGGAGTTGGAATATTTTCTGGATTTCTGTTTCGTTTTACCACGGAGTCATATCAGGATCAAGATATAGACGGATTATTATGAGAATTATATACGTATATTTCATATTTATCTATAAAGTTAGACTTATCTACTATGGCTGACCACTTTGAAGAGCAGCGAATTTTGAAGATCATAGATGCCATTAAAACAGATAGGGGGGAATTTACTGGAATAAATGTAACAGCTTATCTTAAATATTATGAACAATTGACAAAACAATATGGATTACCGAAACACAATAAAAAAGATACATTTATACGAATTGCTCATGGGTTCACTAGAGAGAGAATCCAATTGCGAGTAGTCGAACCAAACATGACTTAGATTTCAAGACTCGGCTTCTTACTGAATTTTCACATGAAGATTACAGTAAGAATAATAGAGCCACATTCATGCGATGGGTAGGAACAACAAAGTTAGACCAACACATAACTCAGGGATTAACTGAGTTTGATATCAAATTTAACCAAATGCCTCAAGCAGACAGAACAGCTCTTGAACCAGATAAATTAAGAAATTTTCTAAACATGCTAGATCCATCTCTTAGACGGGAGCTAGAACCAATGCTTGAGGATGGAGCGACTGCGAGTGGGCTTACTGGAAATTGGGATAACGTTCGAGCAGCTGTCCATAGGTTCGCCCAAAGACAGGAGCGAAATCAGATGCAAACTGCAAGAATATATGAAAGAGATGTGCCAGGAAAGATAGATAATGACCCCACTTCTCACAACCCTAGAAAAGATGACTCAGAAATTACAATGTTAAAAACATCAGTAGAATCACTTGTCAAACATGTGGAGATTTTGACGACTGAAATAGCTACTATAAAGAGTATGCAAGAGCTTAAATTGAGAGATCAAGAGAGACCAAAAGAATTAGAACAAAATCCTAGGAATCAGATGCCAGCTAGAAGACCATTTAACCAAGCACGTAGATGTCTCTGGTGTGATGATTTGGAGCATCCACACTGGACATGCAACTTATTCAAAGAGGCCAGGATAAGAATTGGGTCACAGAAGTAGATCGAAAGATCTGTGACTATGTAACAAAAAGGCCTTTGGCATCAAACTATGGAAAAGGGGGTATGAAAACCTTCTTTGAAGCCTCCACAAGCCAAAATACTTATGCTTGTAGACTTGATAGTGATGATTGTAATTGTGAGTTCTGGAATCAAGTTTATGATACTGCTAGTAGAGGAAAGTTATCTGTTGAGAACTTATATGGTACGAGCTCGGATATTAGATCAAAAACATGTTGGAATGAGCCAGTAGACATGTTCTGAGTATATGCTCATGAAATTAATGTAGACGAGAAAAGAAAACGGGATGAAGAGGGACAGTCTAAACGAACAACTAGGGCTAGAAAAGAGGGTGAAACAACTGATACAATTAAAGAACCGCCTATGATGGAGCCTAGTCAGGAACCAAAACAACATGAACAAGAAAAGAAGCCTCAAAATAAGGGTAAAGGAAAGAAAGTAGGAGAAAATTTAGAAAAGAAAACTACAAATGAAGATAGAAGTCAAGATAAACAAAATGAATCGCAACCCATACAAGAAGAAGGTATTAAGGAAGAAAAACCAAAAAAGAAACCTCCGACTTTTCGATTGATCTCGCAAATTGAGAAACAAATAGACATTCGGAAGGTTATGGATGAAAAAATTATGAAGGCAGAAGTAGCCATGACATTAGAAGAATGGTTAGCATTTTCAAGAATAGATGTGAAGGAAGATTTCATGAGTATCATTAAACGACGAAGAGAACCTATAGAGTATAGAACGGAAGATATTGAAATGGAGGAAAGAAAAGATCAGGATGAACCGAAAGTGAGTGTTGTACAAATAAATGAATCGGAGTATAGAGAATCTTCTGATCGTAAAAATTATTTGGGACCTGTTATTGGACATTTGGAAAAAGGAAATGATGACCCAAATAGCCATTACACTCAAAAACATTGGGCTAGGGGTACCACTGAAACTATGGTTAAGATAGGTAATAATAATAAACCGCAAGTAGCATTAATCGATTCAGGATCAGAAATCAATGTAGTTTCAAGGGAGATTTATAATGAGGGAAAATGGCCTATTGATCGTGACCATGGATGGAAAATGAAGGCAGCCAACAATGCTTCTGGCTATTTACTAGGAGCTTGTGCAAATGTTCCTATTACTATTCGAGATGTTAAAGAGGAACATAATTTCTTCGTTCATGATGACTGCTCGTACCCAATTAATTTGGGACAGCCATTCATTTGTGAACAAAGAATGGAGACAAAAGTTCTGGAGGATGGAAGTGCTTTCGCAAGAATTCGTTCTCGTGATGGCCTTAAATCTGTCCAATTCATGACGCTTTGTATAAATCATCCTCGTAATCGTAGGTCTTTAAGAAAAACTCCTTTAAGACACATTGAACAGGATTTCGAGTAAATGCCACTGTTGAGCGAGATGACAGTGGACTTTGGTTCGAAATCTCGCAAAATCTTGTACAGAACTTAGATAAAATGACTGTTTATTTTCCATCTGCTACGTTAAATATTTTTCATTTTAAACAAATTCCAAGAAAACTTATACAAAAATATGAAAAACATTTGAAAAACAAAGGAGATTTGTTAATGGATGAAAGTATTGAATATATTATTGAAACTACACATTGCTTCTCAACATTAGAAGAATTAGAACTTTGTTATCAGAGTAAGTCTAATTCCCATATTCTTATCTCTTCACTTGATATGTATGCATTAATTCAGGAATATGCCTCTAGTATTAATCATGAGTATGATGCCTTAGTGGAGACCAAATATAAAACTGTTAGTAAGAAGGTTAAACCCATAGCTCAACCACTACCAAAATTTAGTAATGATATTATAAAGAATGTAAGTCATGAGCCAATCCTCAAAAATCCAACAAATATTGGCCATGTATTTACTAAAGAATCCTTAACTCAAATTAAATTAGATGCTAGTGGTTTCCTTCTTCCAGCAGAAAAAGAGTATTTTTTGAAGATTATTGAGCAACATGGAAGAGCATTTTCCCTTGAGCCTTCAGAGATAGGATGTGCAGATCCTCGGATAGTTGCACCGATGATAATTTTCACTATTCCCCATATTCCTTGGAATTTGCGTCCTATTCCTGTACCTGAAGCTCATCTTCCAGAGCTGATTAGATTACTTAAAGAAAAAATTCATATGCATATTTTAGAATCCTCTTCAGCTCCCTATTCAAACCGTTGGTTTACTGTGCCCAAGAAGAGTGGAAAACTTTGGTTTATCCAGGATCTTCAACCAGTTAATAAAGTGACCATTAGAAATGTGGGTACAGTTCCAATTGTGGATGAATTTGCGGAAGTATTTTCAGGCAATTCTATATATTCAATGGGTGATCTCTACTCTGGGTATGATCAATTCCAATTGGCATTAGAGAGTAGAGACATTACTACTATGAAAACACCTTTGGGATTAGTTAGGATGTGTACATTACCTCAAGGTGCGACCAATTCAGTAGCACACATGATGAGTGCAATGAATTTGGTTTTGCACGATTTTATTCCTCACATTACTATGCCCTTTATCGATGAAATTCCCATTAAGGGTTGCTTGGAAGAAGAGAAAGATAGCACTCTGGATGAAGATGGTTGTCGTAAATTTATAAAGGCTCATATCCTTGATTACCAAAAGATCTTTCAGCGATTTATTCAAGTTGGCTTAACTTTATCAATAGAAAAATCTACTTTTGGTGTTAATGAGGTCCTAGTTGTAGGTCATCTTTGTGGCTATTATGGACAAAAGCCATACCCTCATAAAATTGATGCCATTAGTAAGATTTCGGAGATATGTCAAAATGTGAGTGAAGTTCGTCGATTCTTAGGAGCCTGTATCTTCTATGTTATATGGATACCACATTTTGCACATATAGCTGACTGTCTTTATGATTTATTAAGGAAGAAAAGAAAATTTTTATGGACAGAGAAACATACTCAAGCAATGCGTAGATTAAAGAAGTTGTTACAAGAAGCTCCAATCCTTAAACGAGTAGATTATACGAATAATAAGCCTATTATTTTGACTGTTGATACTAGTTCTATTGGAATTGGCTGGGTCATAAGTCAAGATGATGAAGAAGGTAGAAGATATGCTATTAGATTTGGAGCTAAAATTTTACATAATACTCAAAGAAATTATCCTCAAATTAAACGAGAACTTTGGGGTTTAGTCACAGCTCTAAAGTCTGATAAAGAATATTTCATAGGAGCAAATGTGATTGTGGAGACAGATTGTTTACCGCTAATTGGAATGATCACAAACTGTTCTTCACCAGATATTGCAATGCTTCGTTGGATTTCTTATATTAAATTTATAAATCCAGTTTTAATTCATATATCAGGAAAATCTAACTCTGTTGTTGATATGCTCTCAAGAGCTAGGTATGATGAGAAATGATGAAGCCAAAGTAGATACTAATACGATAAATTATGATTCCCAAGTTTATGTATATGAAAAATTTAACTCAGATGAATATGAAGGAGAGTGGCTAGAGATTGGAAAGTATCTTAGTACTTTAGTTAGATCACCTTCATGGTCTTCAAATAGATTTAGAAATATTAGAAAAAGAGCATTTAACTTTTTCTTAAAAAATGGATTACTTTGGAGACATGCAAGGGGGAAGATCAAAATGCCACAAAAAGTACTAGGTACTAAGAATCTTCAGATGCAAGTCATGAAGAGCATGCATGATACTTTATGGGCCGGGCATAAAGGTTTTGTTGCCACTTATGAAAAAATTAGAGAGTGTTACTGGTGGCCAGGTATTTATATTAATGTAAAGAAATATGTGGATTCTTGCGATGTATGTCAAGTTTATTCATCGGTTAAGCATAGGGATCCACTGCATCCTACGTATCCACCATGCATACACTATAAGTGGGTAGTAGACTTAGTAACCATGCCCAAAGGTATCGATAGAATGAGATACATAGTTCTTGCTCGAGAAGATCTTACTAATCATGTGGAAGGCTGAGCTCTAAGATCAAAAACTACTTTCAATGTATGCAAATTTCTTCTTGAAGATGTGATTTCAAGATTTGGGTATATTGAAAAAATAGTAGCCGATAGGGGCGAATTAGATGCGCAAGAGGCTAGGGAATTCTTTGCTAGGCATGGAATTCGTTTAGCTCTTACGACTGCATATAACCCTGAGGCTAACGGAAAGATTGAAAGAGGGCATTCCCCTATCATAAAAGCGATTTCTAAAGCTTGCAAAGGAGAACTGAAGAATTGGCCGAAATTTTTGCCATTCGCTTTGTGGGCTGATAGAATGACCTGTACTAGAACGACGGGATTTATGCCGGCAGAGTTAATGTACTGCCAAAAGCCAATTTTTCCAGTAAATACCCAAATTCTTACTTGGACTACGCTTCCTTGGAAAGATAATTTATCTACTGAAGACTTATTAGCTTTAAGGATTCAATAGCTTGAGCAAGGGAATGAAAGACTAGATGAAGCTATAGCTAAATTAAAAACTTCTCGACTTAAAAATCAAAAGTATTTTGATAAATCACATAGGTTAAGACCAAAGCCAATTCAAATTAATGATTGGGTATTGATATATGATAGCACATTCGATATACAGTATGATGCCCATAGAAAATTAAAAAAGCGTTGGTTTGGACCTTATATGGTGGTCAAAATCTATGAAAATGGAACGTATGCCTTAAGAGAGTTAGATGGAATCCCGCTTAAAAATTTAATTGCAGGTAAAAGAGTTAAAATATTTAAACAAAGAAATGAAGAATATTATGAATTATTATCTGATGAAGAAAATGATGAATGAATGTTTTAATAAAAATAATGTTTAAATTTTTTGTTGAATATGTTTTTTCTTTTCTATGTATGAAAATAAAAATTTTATTTAAACTAATTTTCTTGTGAGTTTACATGTTGCTACTTGATAGCAGGAGTTGAAGATGCTTTTTGAACCAATTAATTAAAGACTGATTTATGATAAAGATGAAGCGCAGGAGGTTGAAGATAGTACATACAGTTTAAAAATTCCAGCAATCAAAGCGATATTTGGATGAAAGGCAATGCTAAAGATGGAATCAATATAGATCAGGTGAAACAGTTCTAACCCTGATTAATGTTTTAAGTTTTGTTTTTCCCTGCATTATCATAATTAGATATGTACATTCTTCAGCTAGGTTAAGAAACTTCTTAAAATTATGAAAAGTAGAATTTACACTGAAGTAGGAATGTGCTTGAAGAAAAGATAGGGATTAGAGACCTATGGCTGTCATATGAATAGTTGAAGGAACCCTTAACTTGCAACTCCTAGTAGAAGTAGGCTTGTTTTATATAGGTAAGCTTCCTTAAATCTGACCCATTTAGCAAAAGAGATCCTAGTTCCTGCTTTAGCTTACCTCTAGATCCTTTGCTCTAATTAGGGGTTAAGCCTTTCCCCTTCATCAAAAAAGTTGCGAGAAAAATTGAAAGCAGTACATTAATGGTTGCTGTATATGAAAAAAACAAAGAACAATGAGAAAAAGGAAAAATTATGATAAAAAAAAAATGAGATAAAAAAAAATCAAATAAATCAGTTGTGGTCTCGAAATCACTTCTGATTTGAAAAGCGGGCTATATAAGGCGGATGTATGCTAGAGGGGAGTTCGTTTTTTGTATCTTAATGGCAAATGGTTAGGAGATGAGGGTAGAAGGCCTATATAACATATGCTTTACTTATGAACAGAGTTAATAGAAGAGTTAGTACGAACACTATTTGAATGACTTCTATAGTTTCCTTCTAAAACCTGTTTTCCAACTCATGCATTGATCGAAAAGGTTGAAATTCAAGCTTACATAATTTTATAAGTTTTCTTTGCTATTTGAAGATGTACTAATGATAGAAGCCTTTTTATATATAGACAATTTGCATTTGAGTCATGAATAAGTTTCAAAAGAATTTGATATTGCTTTCTATGATCTGCAAGTTGGCCCATCGAGGACGATGTGCAGGTTTGGCCGGGGCGAATGTCGGAAAGTTTTCAACTTTCCAGTTGATGACCAGAGAAAATAAAAAATGATTATTGGTTAATTCTAATTTCTCATTATTACTATGTTTTTTTCTTGGAACTAATCTTTTGTAAAGTATTTGCAGGATCAAATGGATGAAGAAAACAAAAGTTCATACTATGGTTTACCCTAAACTGCTTAAATAATGTGTGTTGAGGCCATAGAAGTATTGAATCATGGGTTTAAAACCCTAGGTTTATATTTAATCTTGTGCATTTAAGTTAAGAGCCTTAATTCCTGGTTAATGTTAGGGTTTAACTAGGTTTTCAATTAATTTCCAAAGAGTTTCAATGGGATTCTGATGGGTTTTTAGTAAGTTTTCTAGGGTTTTAGTATGTCTCAAGGGCTAGAATAGTTGTTATTCAGATACATTAATCTATATATTAAATATTTATGAATTAAAAATTAAACTATGCTATTAATAATTACTTTAATCATATGTGTGCATTTAAATACTAAGGTTCTAATTAATTAAATTCTTATCCTAAGCTTAACTTACCTAATTTATTTAATTAAGAAATTTAGGGTAATTGAATTAAAATTATAAGTCAAGTGGATAAATAACTAGTGGTCTATATGGATGCTAGAAAAAAGAATGGTATGTGGGTAATGTGGAATTAAAGTGAATTAAGGAGTGGTCTGAAAGGAAGATGCACTTAAAGTGAAAAAGTTGGTTGACAGAAAGGAGTGGTGAGAATTAGTGTAGATCAAAAGAGAGGAGGAAGTAAGTTGTGTGAATAAAGCTAATTTAAAGTGTGGTGAATGTTCATGGGCAAAAGTGTGATTGATGATTAAAGCAAGATAAAAAGGTATGGTTTAGAAATGGCTTGTGTGTGTATTTAAATGTGTGTTGTGCTCAAGATTTCCTAATGTTTCTTTGCAGACATTCAAAGCAAAAGAATCGAAGAGCATCGTGGCAAAAGTAGAGAATTCAACAAATCAATTAACCGATAATCTGATTTAAAACTCTAGACATTATCTTTGATTAAGCTTTGTATAGGATTCACTTATTGTTAGCAATCTTTTAGAGAAATTATATCATTTTATAGCATTGTAATCATCCATTATTGTCATTAGCATTAATTCAATTCTAAATTGCATTATCATTCTTGTGAATGTTATCTGAAATCGTTAATTTCAAAAACATAACTGGAGAAATCCTGATATTACCTATACCTCAAGAAGCTATTGATAGATATAGAGCAGCCCAGCCTTACGGTTCTTAAACATTTAAAGTGTTTCAATTATCTACTCCATATTTCCTAGATTTAAGAGTAATATAGAATTTCTGATACCTTAGACGAAAGAAAAATATACCTAAAACACCTACGATTGTCTCATATACTCTGCGTGTGCCGAGGGATTTAGTGGCTGACTGATCCACCAGCCTTATGTCCGCAACTTCCCGACAACGTGTGTATGTATGCATGCATGTGTGTGTATGTGTGTATGTGTGTATGTGTATGCATGTGTTTACATGTGTGTGTATGTGTATGTGTGTGTATGTATACATGCATATGTGTATATGTGTGTATGTATGCATGTGTGTATATATGTGTGTTATATGTATGCATGTGTACATATGTGTATGTATTTATGCATGTGCATACATGTGTGTGTGTATGTGTATGTGTGTGTATGTATGCATGCATGTGTGTGTATGTGTATGTGTGTATATATTGTATGCATGCATGTGTGTATATATGTGTGTGTATGTATGTGTGTATGCATGTGTGTGTATGTATGCATGTGTGTGTATGTATGCATGTGTGTATATGTGTATATGTGTGTATGCATGCATGTGTGTATATGTGTGTGTGTGAATGTATATGTGTGTATATATATATGTGTGTATATGTGTGTGTGTATGTATGCATATGTGTATATATGTGTGTGTTATATTTATGTGTGTATGCATATGTGTGTATGTATGCATGTGTGTATATGTGTATATGTGTGTATGCATGCATGTGTGTGTATGTCTGAATGCATGTATGTATATGTGTGTATATATGTGTGTGTGTATGTATGTGTGTATATGTGTGTGTATATGTGTATATATGCATATGTGTATATATGTGTGTGTATGTATGTGTATATGCATGTGTGTGTATGTATGCATGTGTGTAAATTTATATGTATATGTATGCATGCATGTGTGTATATGTGTGTGTATATGTAAGCATGCATGTGTGTATGTAAGTATGCATGTGTGTACATGTATGTGTGTATGTATGCATGTGTAAATGTGTGTGTGTATGTATGCTCTATTTTCCTATCTCTATCTACCTTTCTTTCATTATTCTTTATCTCTCACTCTCTCTCTTCTCTCTCTCTCTCTCTCTCTCTCTCTCTCTTTCTCTCTCTCTCTGTCTCTCTCTCTCTCTCTCTCTCTCTCTCTCTCTCTCGCTCTCTCTCTCTTTCTCTCTCTCTCTCTCTCTCTCTCTCTCTCTCTCTCTCTCTCTCTCTCTCTCTCTCTCTCTCTCTCTCTCTCTCTCTCTCTTTCTCTCTCTCTCTCTCTCTTTCTCTCTCTCCTTCTCTCTCTATCAATAGAAAATAAAACAATCACTTAAAAGTATGCCCCTCTTTTGGATCCTTGTGGTCAAAGCGTACTGTATGTGGTCTATCCTCAAATTCCAAACAATCGACGCCAAAGAACTTCTGCAAAATCGAAGAAAAGAGAAATTATAAAACCTAAAGCATAGAGAAACACAAATGCTAACAGTACGCGCAACACTTACCAAGATGTGAGATCTAAGCCGAGAGAGAGTGTGGGTGTGACTGTAGAGAGATAGATTTGTGTGTGTGTGTGTGCACAAGACAATGCAGGTCGCAGTTCGATTCACGCGCGCAAGTTTGACAGAAGACCAACAGTATTCAAACACGTATAAAAATTTGAAGTTTTGCTCTCGTGTTCGCGGTGTCGGGAAGAAGGAGGTCGGGCAGGAAGCCGGTGCTGGGGTTGGATCAGGCCCCTGTCTGGTGTACCGTTCTTGTTGTCCTACGAGCGGCATCTGCGCGCTGGGCGCCTCGCCTGTACTCTCTGGAGTGTGTGCGATCCTCGTAGGGCCCCCGCCTCTCGGAAGTGATGAGACGTATGTGCATATGCGTGAGACCGTAGGCGTCGAAAGTGCGAAAAATCAAGAATGCAACACGAAGGCACGGAAGTCAAATGCAGCTGAATTCATCCAATAAATTCTGAATCATACAAAGATCCCCGCTACAGTGTGGGTTGGTAATATGGAAATCCGCTACAGTGCGGAACAGGTGAATACAAATAACTGCCGCCTCTATAGTGCGGATAGGCTGAATGTAGGGTAGGCCCCTCGCTACAGTGCGGGAAATCACCCACCGGACTTCGCTTCGGTCTTTATGGTTCGAGCTTTTCTTCCAATCTTTCTTCAGTCCTTTCTTTTCTTCAAGTGTCCTTAGCAATAGCCTCTCGCTACAGTGCTGATGGGTTGGATATGATATGCCTCTCGCTACAGTGCAAAAAGGCGCCCAAGATCTTCGGCTTCAGTCTTCGCTGATGGATCTTTTCTTCACTTTGGGTCTTCGGTCTTGAATCAAAGCTTCTCTTCAAGTCTTCTTCGGCAATAGTTTTACTTCACTTTACTTCAATAGTCCATGCAAAATCAAATACCTGGAGGAGACGATCCACAAGCAAGATCCACGGGGTGGGATACTCTTTACTTCGGGCTTCAATCTTCAACTCTTCATTTCATATAAACATCTCAAATCATCAATCAACAGAATCTGGAGAAGCGTTCCATAGAAGAAACCCACGGGGGGTTTAAAAACATGTTAGTACATTTACAATGAATAGAACTCACTAAAAACTAAGCATCTCTCTTTTTTGATTCTAGATACTACCAAATAACTTCTTCTTTTTCTTTCCAAAGAGACTAACGGAATCTCCCTCTTCAAAAATCCATATATGTTTCTAGGTCCATTAAGTAATGATTGACGTTTTTGGGTATCGCGTCTACTCATGCTTTTGTCGTACTTATGAAAGTCTTATAATCTTATACGGGAAATGTAATGTCATTCAAAGATGGAATTTCTCATTGTTATAACCTTCATAGTTTTTGTGTACTTAATGTTTTACTTGATGTGTTTGCTTTTTCGTGTACGTGTGTACAAAAGAAGACGTCCAAATTGTCTGTCTATCATACGCACAACTCTGGAAATTTTCAAATGACCAAGTCGGTAGATATGGAAAGTAGTTGTGTGCGTCGATTTCTCATTTTATGGTTACCAACTTACCATTCATCTTCATCCATTTATCCTCATGTTTCGGACACTTCAATCTTAATCATTTTCCCCTCTGACGGCCTCTCTCTCTCTCTCTCTCCCTCTCTCTCTCTCGTGTCCAGAAGTCCGCGGCATTCTCACAGACATTCCGACCAAGTGATTCCTCGGAAAGAGCTCTAGATCAGCTAGAGAATTTGAAGTTAAGATCAGGTGAATCTTTTCACGAACTTCACACTAGAACAAAAGCACTTGTTGCACGACTACCACATGCTCCAGGTGATTTCTTGGTTAAAAAGTGGATTGAGAAGGCTCTGCCCAGGTCATCTCAGCAGAAGCTTCGTGAGTCTCTTAGATTGGATGCTACCCTCAATGATTTTGTTGCAGCTGCATCACGCATTGAAGAAGCAAGGCAACATTTTGAAGAGGATACACAACAAAAGTATGCTGCAGATCTGGATCCTATTGAGCAACTAAGGAAGGAACTGGAAGCATTGAAGATGCAATAAAATCAACAAGAAGAGAAGGTCTTGCCACCACTACATCGCACTGATGATGAAGTAGCTCAACTTCGCCGAGAGTTAGAAGATTTGAAGACCACTCAGGATATACGGAGACAAATTTGGTGTACAATCTGTAACAACAATGGACACTCCAATGCTAATTTCCCTATTAAGGTAAGCTGTCAATTTTGTGGAAAGGATGGTCATGAAGCCAGAGATTGCTACTACCTCAAGGGTACACAGCAGAGAGGTAACCCTCAAAATTTGGATTCATATTATGCTAGTACTTCAAATACATCTAATAGGAAGGAGAATCGGCCCGCAAAGCCTAGATACAACAGACCTTTGATGTGCTATCGTTGTGGTGAGTATGGCCACATGCAAAATCGGTGTTCTCTTCCAGAAGATGCGCCTCCTTGTCAACATTGCCCAGAGGCCAAGGATCATTATACTAAAGATTGCCGAAGAGCTCGTCCTGCTCCAATCCACATGATTGTAGTCTCTCCACATGCAGAAGTGAAAACCACTCAGACTTATGCTGTTTCATCCTCTACTATGCCCATAATGACTAGAGCTAGGCAAGCAGCTGTAACCCAGAGAGATGAACAACAAGGATTTCAGGATAAAGAGGAGGAAAAGAAGTCTGGATGGAAGGATCAAGTAGAAATTGAAGGAGCTTATGATAAGATGACTACTTCTCTAAACGGCCAACCAACAAGTCTGCAAGAAAACACTCAGGAGGTAAACATTGAACAGATCTTGAAAGGTATTCATCACAAGGCTAGTCTATATGAACTTATAAGGATGGATTCAAAAATAAGAAGTGACTTACTGAAGATTATACACTGCTCACTTAGTCCAATCACCTAGTATAGATGGATTCATGGTTGATTTTCCCCCTGCACCCTTAGCAGACTACCAAAGTTCAAGATTATAAGTTTGTATAAAGGATGAAGCTCTTACAGGTGTGATCATAGATGGAGGCTCTGGTATCAATTTGATGCCAGATTTTACAATGAAGAAGCTAAATTTGAACCCCACCAAAATGGCACCATTTACAGTTACACTAGCAGATCAACATTGGGTTGCACCTCTTGGCATTATTGAAAAGGTACGGATGATAGTACAGGGTTGCCACTTTGTGTTGGATTTTGTTGTTATTGCACTTCCACAGGAGACTTCCTATCCTTTGCTCCTGGGGAGACCTTGGCTGAGACAAGCAAAATCTTTGCAAGATTGAGGGAAAAATAAACTATGGATTTCAACAAGCACCAATAGCCAACTGCAACTACACTTGGAAGAAGGATTTGATTGAGGAAAAACCACTCGATATACTGTGGATACTCAGGTAATGCCCTCTCTACCCCAAGAAGATGATACATTGTTAAATTGGATGATGGGAAGTGCAGAGTGTTGCACAATGGAGATCAATGAAATTGAGGAAGAAGTTGCAGATAAGGAAATTACAGAAAAGGGCAAGAAAGACCACAAAGTGTTGGAGAATGAGCAACTGAAGGAAATACAAGCTTTGAGGAGGCAACCAATATAAAAGTATCAGAGAGGGAAGATTATGAACTTAAGAGCAGAGAAGATCTTCCTTTTGCAGATATACCTCAAGGATGGATGAAAGAACAGGTTGCAGAATATAAATTAAAATCCACTCCTGCATATAATGGAGATGATTTCTCAAGCAAGACCAGTCCTGAAACATTGGTTCAAGAAGTAAATTTTGGGGATGAAGAGAACCCTCAAATGGTCCATTTGGCATCCTGGTTGTGGCATTATCCTCTCTTACTACAGAAGGTAACTTCTTTGCTTTTTACTTATAAAAGTGTCTTCGCATGGTCTACAAATATCTAACAGGGATACCAGAAGAGCTTGGGTTACATCGGATACCCTTAGTTGAGGGAGCCGCGCCTGTAAGAAGTAGGCCATATCGACTCAATCTGAAGTATGCAGAGGCAGTAAAAGCAGAGATTACAAAACTAGAAGAAGCGGATATAATTGTTCCAGTAGAACATTCGAGGTGGCTTTCCTCTATGGTTATTGTGCCCAAGAAAAATAGTGGAAAAATAAGAGTATGTGTTGATTTCCGTGCTTTGAATAAAGTGACTATTCAAGATGGATTTCCTCAGCCCTTCATAGAGCAATTGCTTGAGGAAGTAGCTGGTCACACTTTGTATAGTTTCTTGGATGGGTTTAGTGGCTACAATCAGATAGTAATTCATCCTGATGATAGGGACAAAACAACCTTTGTCACTCTTTGGGGCACTTATGTCTATACTCGAATGACCTTTGGTTTGAAGAATGCACCAGCTTCATTTAATAGAACGATGTATCTGATATTGGGCAAATGGTTAACAACATTTCTACGCATTTTCATGGATGACTTTTCAGTATTTTCAGGTACAGATAAAAGAGCAGCAGTTCAAGATTTCCATGACCATTTGGAAAATCTAAAAGAATTTTTTTAGCAATGTCTCAAAAGAGGTTTGAAATTGAATCCTGATAAATGTCACTTTTTAGTCACCAAGGGTACTCTTCTTGGTCACATAGTATCTGTTGAAGGTATAACTGTTGACCCTGCAAAGGTTACAGCTATTCTTTCTATGCCAATTCCACAAAGCCCAAAGGAAGTGCAAAGTTTCTTGGGCCATGCAAGGTATCACAGAAGATTCATTAGGATGTATTCAGAAATTGCTAAGCCCTTGTCAAGGCTTACCAGTAAAAAGATCCCTTTCTCATGGAGTGCTGAAGCCGACAAAGCATTTTGTGAACTAAAGTTGAGGCCATGTACTGCTCCACTTTTAAGTGTTCCTAATTGGTCATTGGAATTTCATGTGCATACAGATGCTAGTCTTCATGCTGTTGGTGCAGTTCTAGCTCAACCATCATCTCACAAAGTGGATAGACCTATCTCTTATGCAAGCAGACTACTCAACCAAGCTGAAAGAAATTACAGTACAACGGAAAGAGAAGGTTTGGCTATCGTATTTGCTCTTCAGAAGTTCCGACATTATCTCCTTGGTGTACATTTCATTGTTATTTCCGATCATCAACCCTTGAAGTATTTGATAAACAAGCCTAGAGTAGCTGGAAGGATTTGGAGATGGTTACTCCTATTTCAAGAATTTAATTTTGATATTCATATTAAGCCAGGAAAAGAGCACTACATGGCAGATCAAGTGTCCAAGATGGCAATGAGCGAAAAGGCAACAGGTATTAATGATGAACTGGTGGATAGCAATCTTTTTCTAGTAGCAATTCGGACAGGTTGGTATGATGAAATTCTTCATGTTCTCACTACTGGAAAGATCCCAGAACACTTGACACCTGTAGAAAAGAGAAGATTGCTCCTGAAAACCAAAGCATTTTCTCTTATAAATGGAAATTTATATAAATACTGTCAGGATGATATATTGAGAAGGTGTGTCTATCCAGAAGAGGTAAATCTTTTGCTGGAGGCTGCACACAATGAAGGACACCTAAAGGGGGAAGAATTGGCTCATAGAATCATCCACAAAGGGTTATGGTGGCCTCATATTTTCAAGGATGCAATCAAGTTTGCAAAAGAATGCCACATCTGCCAGAGATGTGCTCCCACGCCAACCAGATTGAATTTCCAACCATTAGTCATATCTACCGGATGGCTTCCATTTGAATGATGGGGTCTTGATTTCATAGGGCCAATCAGCCCAACTGGGCAACCAGGAGGTAAAAAGTATATTTTGATGGCCACATGTTATGCCACTAAATGGATAGAGGCTAAAGCTAATGTGGACTGCACGGCTCTGACAGTAGCTAAATTTATGTATAAACGTATTTTCTCAAGATTTGGTTGCCCACTGGAAATTACTAGTGATAGGGGCACACATTTTGTAAATCAATTGCTCCAGTTTATATTTGACAAGTACAAAATCTTCCATAAAAAGTCTTGTGCCTATTACCCAAGGGCAAATGGCCAAGCAGAGAGTTCCAATAAGATTTTGATTGGACTACTTCGCAAATTATCTTTTGATCATCAAAGTTCTTGGCCACTAGCACTAATTGGTGCAATTTGGGCTTTCAGAACCACGAAGAGGGGAACCACAAGCGAGACTTCATTTCGCTTAGTTTATGGGAAAGAGGCATTGGCACCATTTGAGTTTATCATCAGAAAAGAAATAGGAATCAAAACCATTGGAATTGAACCCCCCATTCAGAGATTGGTGGCATTAGAAGAATACAGAGAAGGGGCAATGCAGAAACTTCTAGTGACACAAGAAGAGCGCAAGAGATTGCATGACAGGTATCTGAGATCCAATGCAGTTCAGGAAGGGTCTATGGTTTTAGTTCATCAAGTTCCACCAATTCAAACTAAATTGGCACCCAAGTGGATAGGACCTTATAAGGTAATCGAGGTATTGCCACATGGCGCAGTGCATCTGGAAGATCTGCAGGGTAAAAGGATTCCCCTGGTCAACATCTCCAGGGTGAAGAAGTATCTTAATTAGGTTAAAATGAAAGCACTTCCTTCTTTGTACATACCGTATTTCTTTACAGTGATTGCAGTATATCTAGATCTCTTTGAAATAAATAGAATAAGGAAGAAATTGCACCAGGGACGGTGCAAAAACTTGATGTGGGGGTCTGTAGTACCCCTCCGCCTTTCCTCACTCTTGCTAGGCATGCAGAAAGTCTCCTCGACTCATGGCCACATATATTGACCCTGCAAGAGAATATTGCCTCCCCTTTTTCTCTCTCTCCCCTCTCCGCCACCCCACCCCGCACCCCCACCCCGCCACCCCACCCCGCATCCCCACCCCGCCACCCCACCCCACTCCCCCGTTTTACCCCCCTCCTCACCCCGCCTCCTTTTCCCTCTCTCTCTCTCTCTCTCTCTCTCTCTCTCTCTCTCTCTCTCTCTCTCTCTCTCTCTCTCTCTCTCTCTCTCTCTCTCCCCCCTCCCCGGCACCCCACCCCGCATCCCCACCCCGCCACCCCACCCGGCTCCCCCGTTTCACCCCCATCCTCACCCCGCCCCCTTTCCCCTCTCTCTCTCTCTCTCTCTCTCTCTCTCTCACTCTCTCTCTCTCTCTCTCTCTCTCTCTCTCTCTCTCTCTCTCTCTCTCTCTCTCTCTCTCTCTCTCTCTCTCTCTCTCTCTCTCTCTCTCTCTCTCTCTCTCTCCCCCTCTCTCCCCTCCCCGCCACCCCACCCCGCATCCCCACCCCGCCCCCTTTTCCCTCTCTCTCTCTCTCTCTCTCTCTCTCTCTCTCTCTCTCTCTCTCTCTCTCTCTCTCTCTCTCTCTCTCTCTCTCTCTCTCTCTCTCTCTCTCTCTCTCTCTCTCTCTCTCTCTCTCTCTCTCTCTCCCCTCCCCGCAACCCCACCCCGCCACCCCACCCGGCTCCCCCGTTTCACCCCCCCTCCTCACCCCGCCTCCTTTTCCCCTCCACCCCTCTCTCTCTCTCTCTCTCTCTCTCTCTCTCTCTCTCTCTCTCTCTCTCTCTCTCTCTCTCTCTCTCTCTCTCTCTCTCTCTCTCTCTCTCTCTCTCTCTCTCTCTCTCTCTCTCTCTCTCTCTCTCTCTCTCTCTCTCTCTCTCTCTCTCTCTCTCTCTCTCTCTCTCCCCTCCCCGCCACCCCACCCGGCATCCCCACCCCGCCACCCCACCCGGCATCCCCACCCCGCCACCCCACCCGGCTCCCCCGTTTCACCCCCCTCCTCACCCCGCCCCCTTTTCCCTCTCTCTCTCTCTCTCTCTCTCTCTCTCTCTCTCTCTCTCTCTCTCTCTCTCTCTCTCTCCCCCCCCCTCCCTGCCACCCCACCCCGCATCCCCACCCCGGCACCCCACCCGGCTCCCCCGTTTCACCCCCCCACCTCACCCCGCCTCCTTTTCCCCTCCACCCCCGGGCCCAGCTTCCCTCCACCTCCCCCGCCCAGTCCCTCCACCTCCCCCGCCAAGTTCCCCTCCCCCTCCCCCGCCTAGTCCCCCGCGGCCCACCGCTCGCACCTCCCCCTCAGCCCTTGCAAGCCCTCCTCACTCCTCCCCGCGACCCTCCCCGCCCCCTCACACACACACACACACACCCACACACACACACATACACACACTCCCACACATACACACCCACATCCGCGCATACTTACAAGTATCCTTGAAAATATGAGGCCACCATAAACCTTTGTGGATGATTCTATGAGCCAATTCTTCCCCCTTTAAATGTCCTTCACTGTGTGCAGCTTCTAGCAAAAGATTTACCTCCTCTGGATAGACACACCTTCTCAATATATCATCCTGACAGTATTTATATAAATTTCCATTTATAATAGAATATGCTTTGGTTTTCAGGAGCAATCTTCTCTTTTCTACAGGTGTCAAGTGTTCTGGGATCTTTCCAGTAGTGAGAACATGAAGAATTTCATCATACCAACCAGTTCGAATTGTTACTAGAAAAAGATTGCTATCCACCAATTCGTCATTAATACCTGTTGCCTTTTCGCTCATTGCCGTCCTGGACACTTGATCTGCCATGTAGTGCTCTTTTCCTGGCTTAATGTGAATATCAAAATTAAATTCATGAAATAGGAGT
Source organism: Ceratopteris richardii (assembly GCA_020310875.1). Taxonomy (NCBI): domain Eukaryota; kingdom Viridiplantae; phylum Streptophyta; class Polypodiopsida; order Polypodiales; family Pteridaceae; genus Ceratopteris; species Ceratopteris richardii. The sequence continues at coordinate 108,580,615 of CM035409.1, read as the reverse complement.
AACCATCGCCAAATCCTTCGAGCTACTCTGGGCTTGTTAATCAGGTACTTCAAAGGTTGATGATCAGTTATGACAATAAAATGCACACCTAAGAGGTAATGCCGGAATTTTTGAAGAGCGAACACGATAGCCAAACCTTCCCTTTCAGTAGTGCTGTAGTTCCTCTCTGCTTTGGTAAGCAATCTGCTAGCATAAACGATAGGTTGGTCTATCTTCTGTGATGATGGTTGAGCCAAGACTGCTCCAACTGCATGAAGACTGGCATCTGTATGTACATGGAACTCTAATGACCAATTAGGAATAGTTAAAAGAGGAGCAGTACATAGCCTCAATTTTAATTCGCAAAATGCTTTCTCAGCTTCAGGAGTCCATGAGAAAGGGACATTCTTACTTGTAAGCCTGGACAAAGGCTTAGCTATTTCTGAATACATTCTGATAAATCGTGTATGATATCCTGCATGGCCCAAGAAACTTTGCACTTCCTTTGGGCTTTGTGGAATTGGCATGGAAAGGATAGCAGTGATCTTTGCCGGATCAACCGTTATCCCTTCAACTGATACTATGTGGCCCAGGAGAGTGCCTTTGGTCACCAAAAAATGACATTTAGCAGGATTCAACTTCAACCCTGTTTTGAGACACTGCTCAAAGATTTCCTTTAGATTATCCAAATGATTATTGAAATCTTGAACTATTGCCCTCTTGTCTGTTCCTGAAAATACTGAAAAATCATCCATAAAAATGAGGTTAACCATTTCCCTAGTATGAGATACATAGTCCTATTGAAGGATGCTGGTGCATTCTTCAAGCCAAAGGCCATACGGGTAATAAACATATGTGCCCCATGGTGTAACAAAAGCCGTCTTGTCTCTATCTTCAGGATGAATGGCTATCTGATTGTAGCCACTAAACCCATCAAGAAAACTATATAAAGAGTGTCCAGCTACTTCTTCAAGCACCTGCTCTGTGAATGGTTGAGGAAAGCCATCTTGAATAGTTACCTTATTCAAGGCACGAAAATCAACACATACTCTTATTTTGCCGTTTTTCTTTGGTACAATGACCATGGAAGAAAGCCACCGTGAGTGTTCTACAGGAACAATAATACCTGCCTCTTCCAATTTTGTGATTTCTAGCTTTACTGCCTCTGCATACTTTGGATTAAGTCGGTAAGGCCTACTTCTTGCAGGTGAAGCTCCTTCCACTAAGGGTATTCGGTGTAATCCAAGCTCCTCAGGTATCCCTGTTAAGTCTTTATAGGACCATGCAAAGACACTTTTATAGGTAAAAAGTAGGGAAGTTACCTTCTGCAATAAATGCGGATAGTGCCATAACCAAGCAGCCAAGTGAACCATCTGAGGATTCTCTTCATCTCCAAGATTTACTTCTTGAACAAACTTTTCAGAATTGGACTCACTTGAAAGTTCATCTCCACTGTATGCAAGAGCAGAGTTCAATTTATGATCCACAATCTGTTCCTTGATCCATCCTAAGGGTATATTTGAGAATGGAAGTTCTTGAAGGTCGCAATTATCTTCCCCAGATGCAGGCACAACTTTGTCTCTTTTTGGTCCTGCAAGCATAAAATCATCTGATTCCTCATGTTTACCTGCCTTTTCCCTACATACCATCTTAGTGGCGCTAAGTGTTGAATTTTGATTATCTGATTCAATTGGAGATTTCTGTCCTTCAGGAGGTGCCTGCAAAAAATAAGCTTGACTTCCTTGCTTACTCTTTTCTATTTTGTTCAAGTGAAGAACATCAGTTTTTCCCTCTTCCCGTCCTCCTTGTGTTGCTTCTGCAAAATCTTCATTTACCTCACATATCTCCACTGTGCAGCGTTCTGCACTTCCTATCATCCAACTTAATAGGGCATCATCTTCTGAAGGCATTACCTGAGTTTCCATTGCATATCCAGTAGCCTTGTTGATGTCTGATCCTTCTTCCAAATGTATCTGTAATTGATTGTTAGTACATGTGGAAATCCATAATTTGTTCTTTCCCCAATCCTGTAGAGCCTTTGCTTGCCTTAGCCAAGGCCTTCCTAGGAGTAGAGGGTATGAGGTCTCCTCAGGCAGGGCAATAACAACAAAGTCTAAAACAAAATGACAACCCTGCACTATCATAAGTACCTTTTCAACAATGCCCACTGGTGCAACCCGACGTTGATCTACTAAGGTGACTGTGAAGGGTGCTGCCTTTGTGGGATTGAGCCTTAGTTTCTTCATAGTGAAATCAGGCATCAAATTGATGCCGGAACCTCCATCTATAATAACACCTGCTAGAGCTTCATCCTTGATTAAAACGGATAATCTTGAGCTCTGATAATCAGCCAAGGGTGCAGGAGGAAAGTCCACCATAAAACCATCTATGCTAGGAGGTGGGCACAAGCATGCAGAATGTATAATCTTCAGCAGATCACTTCTTACTTTAGGATCTATCTTTATGAGTTGATACAGGCTAATCTTATGATGAATACCTTTCAAAATTTCTTCAATGTCCACTTCTTGCTTGCCTTCAGAAGTACTCGTTGGTTGATCTTTTAGCAAAGTAGTCGCCCTCTCATAAGCTTCTTCCATTTCTTCTTTGTCCTTCCATCCCACCCTCTTTTCTACAACTCTATCTTTGAGTCCTTGTTGTTCCTCCTTTTGGGCTACTGCCGCTTGCCTGGCTCTGGTCATCATTGGCATGGATGAAGATGAAACAACATAAGATTGAGCGGTCATACCTTCTACTGGTGGGGAGACTGCAATCATGTGAATTGGAGCCGGACGACCTCTTGGGCAATCTCTAGTGTAGTGATCCTTAGCATCTCGACAGTGCTGACAAGGGGGTGCATCCTCTGGAAGAGAACACCTGTTCTGCATATGGCCATACTCCCCACAACGGTAACACATTAGGGGCCTATTGTATCTAGGCCGAGTTGGGCGGGTCTCTTCTCTATTAGGTGCATTAGAAGTGCTAGCATAATATGAATCTACACCTTGATGGTTACCTCACTGTTGTGTCCCCTTAAGGTAGTAGCAGTCTCTTGCTTCATGACCCTCTTTGCCACAGAACTGACAACTGACTCTGTTAGGACAATTTACATTGGAATGTCCATTATTATTACATATTGTACACCAAACCTGTCTTCGTATGTCCTGGGTAGTCCGCAAGTCTCCAAGCTCACGCCTAAGTTGAGACACTTCATCCACATTATGGGTTGAGGGTGGCGGTATGACCTTCTCTTCTTGGCGACTTTGCTGCATCCTTAAGGCTTCCAACTCCTTCCTGAGTTGCCCGATCGACGGATCAAAATCGGATGCATAATTTGGTTGAGACTCCACTTCAAAATGTATTCTAGCCTCCTCAATGCGTGATGCAGTTGCAACAAAATCATCAAGTGTTGCATCCAGTCTGAGGGATTCCCGAAGCTTTTGTTGAGATGACTTAGGCAGAGCCTTCTCAATCCATTTTTTGACTAAAAAATCACCTGGAGCATGAGGCAAACGAGAAACAAGTGCTTTAGTTCTAGTGTGCAGTTCATGGAAGGATTCACCTGCTCGTAATTTTAGGTTCTCTAGCTAATCTAGAGCTCGTTCTGAGGAGTCGCTTGGTCGAAATGTCTGCGAGAATGCCGCTTTTAGTGCCTCCCACGTAGTGAAGTGCCCATCTGCATACTGGCTACACCATTTGTCTGCAAGGCCTTCCAATGTAGATGGAAAGAGCACCAACATTGCATCCTCCCGGTTCTGCAATCCTCTTCCACGACATAATGAGACGAATCTCCTCACGTGGTCATCTGCATCTTCATAAGCCAATCCTTTAAATGTAGGAAACTTGATGTTCAACCTAGAGAGTAAATGGGAAAGATCCTCCATTGGTGCCGGTGCCTCTTCTGAACTATCAGAGGAAAAATCTAAGGTTCTCCTATGTTTCTCTTTTGATAATGGTGTTACTCCCAAATCAATGGATAGATTCAAGGATGGTGGGGGAGAGGTAGGCTCACTGGTTGTGGTTATTTCTAACTTGTTGAGACGCTTCCGTTCACGATGAGACTCCTTATCCGCCCGCGTATGGGTCATGTACCTACTCGCAAATACAATAGGGCGAAAATCCTCTCACAGAAATGCAAAAGTCCCACCGGGCGTGCCAAACTGTAGAGGAGGTACTGGGGTATCCGCTTTTAACAAAAGGTAGAAAATGGAGATTAAACACGTCCACTACGTCACCTACTCAAGGGGGGTTCTCTTTAGGGAAGTATACCCTTTAACATTTCTGTGAGTAGGCCGACAACGAGAATTTTACAAAAATGGTAAATGCTTCACAATTATGGACAACCAATAACAAATGAAGACTGTACTCTGCCTGATTCAAACCAGATGATTACAGAGTTGGGCAATTGATATATGATGCTCACAAGTGTAAACTTAGGCCTAACAAGCCACAAGCTAAGGGCTGACAGATCACCCGAATAGTAAACACACCAATACAAAAGTTTCTCCTATCCGCATAAGGACCACTGATCTGTAGACTAAATCAGAACAATACAAGTGGTAAGATCTTCTCAAGAGAATAGAGCGCAATCTACCACACGGGCTCACGGATAAGAAGAAGAATCCAAGCTACCCTTTTACACTATAGTGCTCATAGCCCTTCACTGAGAAGCCTCCCCTCTGTATACACAACAGAGTAGCTCCCACAGTAGACTTGAAACCACCAAGTGCAAGAGAGGTCTTCTGCACAATCTTGTACATGTACTCCAGTGTGTGTTGTCGTAGCCGTCCAAATGAGCACAAATCCTTTGATTTTATAGGCCCCAATAGGCCAAGAGAGCCTTGCCGAATCTTCACGTCCACTGATCCCACGCCGGTGAACCACCCAAAATTCGAGGGGTAGGTCAATTATTCCCTTGATTTGAATTGGATCCAAAAAAATAGGTAGTCGTCGTGAATGGTTGGCGGCAACATTTGTTCATCCACTTTTGCTTTTAACACTTCACTTTTACCCTTTCACTTGCCATCTGAGATTCCCATTTTATGTTGTTTTGCTACTTCGTCACTGATTTTCCCGATTGGTCCAACTATTTATCCAGTCATGATATTCATGTAGTGGTTCACTCATGTGAAACTTCATATTAACACGAAGCAAAAAGTCATCAAAGAGGCCATCTTCTAAATCAATTCCAGCATTAACTGTATACAATGGCTTCGAATGCTCTTTCTCCACCTGTGGCATATGTCTCTTAGATTCCTCTTCCGGATTCTGCTTCGCATCCCTCACCATCTGGAGTGTTTTAGGGGCCTTTGTGTGTGTGAATGCATGGGGGTGCATGTGTGTGTGTGTGGGAGAGTGAGGGGGCGGAGGTGTGAGGAGGAGGGGGCGGAGGTGGTGTGAGGGGATTGGCAGGGGGTTGGCAAGGGTGAGTGGCGGGGGTGAGTGGTGGGGGAGGGAGTGCGTGGAGGGGAGTGGGAGGGGCGCATGGAGGGAGTGAGGGAGGGCGCAAGGAGGAAGTGAGAGGGGCGCATGGAGGGAGTGAGTGGAGGGGGCTTGCGGGTGTGTGAGGAGGGGGAGGTGGTGAGAGGTGAGGGGGCTTGCGGGGGTGAGTGGTGAGGGCGGGGGTGAGTGGAGGGGAGTGGAAGGGGCGCATGGAGGGAGGAGGTGGTGGGAGGTGGGGAGGGGAGGGGAGGGGGTTGGCGGGGGATGGTGGTGAGGGGAGGGGAGGGGGTTGGCGGGGGATGGTGGTGAGGGGAGGGGGTTGGCGGGGGATGGTGGTGAGGGGAGGGGAGGGGTTTGGCGGGGGAGTGAGGGAGGGCGCATGGAGGGAGTGAGAGGGGCGCATGGAGGTGAGGGGGAGGGGCGCACGGAGGGAGGAGGTGGTGGGAGGTGGTGAGGGGAGGGGAGGGGTTTGGCGGGGGAGTGAGGGAGGGCGCATGGAGGGAGTGAGAGGGGCGCAAGGAGGTGAGGGGGAGGGGCGCATGGAGGGAGGAGGTGGTGGGAGGTGGTGAGGGGAGGGGAGGGGGTTGGCGGGGGATGGTGGTGAGGGGAGGGGAGGGGGTTGGCGGGGGATGGTGGTGAGGGGAGGGGAGGGGGTTGGCGGGGGATGGAGGGAGGGCGCATGGAGGGAGTGAGAGGGGCGCATGGATGTGAGGGGCGCATGGAGAGAGGAGGTGGTGGGAGGTGGTGAGGGGAGGGGAGGGGGTTGGCGGGGGATGGTGGTGAGGGGAGGGGAGGGGGTTGGCGGGGGAGTGAGGGAGGGCGCATGGAGGGAGTGAGAGGGGCGCATGGAGGTGAGGGGGAGGGGCGCATGGAGGGAGGAGGTGGTGGGAGGTGGTGAGGGGAGGGGAGGGGGTTGGCGGGGGATGGTGGTGAGGGGAGGGGAGGGGGTTGGCGGGGGATGGTGGTGAGGGGAGGGGAGGGGGTTGGCGGGGGATGGTGGTGAGGGGAGGGGAGGGGGTTGGCGGGGGAGTGAGGGAGGGCGCATAGAGGGAGTGAGAGGGGCGCAAGGAGGTCAGGCGGAGGGGCGCATGGAGGGAGGAGGTGGTGGGAGGTGGTGAGGGGAGGGGAGGGGGTTGGCGGGGGATAGTGGTGAGGGGAGGGGAGGGGGTTGGCGGGGGATGGTGGTGAGGGGAGGGGAGGGGAGGGGGTTGGCGGGGGATAGTGGTGAGGGGAGGTGAGGGGGTTGGCGGGGGAGTGAGGGAGGGCGCATGGAGGGAGTGAGAGGGGTGCATGGAGGTGAGGGGGAGGGGCCCATGGAGGGAGGAGGTGGTGGGAGGTGGTGAGGGGAGGGGAGGGGGTTGGCGGGGGATGGTGGTGAGGAGAGGGGAGGGGGTTGGCGGGGGATGGTGGTGAGGGGAGGGGAGGGGGTTGGCGGGGGATGGTGGTGAGGGGAGGGGAGGGGGTTGGCGGGGGAGTGAGGGAGGGCGCATGGAGGGAGTGAGAGGGGTGCAAGGAGGTGAGGGGGAGGGGCGCATGGAGGGAGGAGGTGGTGGGAGGTGGTGAGGGGAGGGGAGGGGGTTGGCGGGGGATGGTGGTGAGGGGAGGGGAGGGGGTTGGCGGGGGATGGTGGTGAGGGGAGGGGAGGGGGTTGGCGGGGGATGGTGGTGAGGGGAGGGGAGAGAGGGAAGGGGAGATAGAGAGGAAGAGAGAGAGGCATATGGAGGCTCTACATTACCACATCTTTCTCCGCGCACGTCAATGGCAGAATCGACCGTGATCTAGAGTGCGCAACAAGATTCATTCTCTCTGTTCACCACATGGGACGTCGCCGCCTTATCTACCCACATCTCTGTCTCTTAGGATTCTTCCGTCGACGATCTCATCAACAGTGACCGCTGTGCGCGACCAGCCGACTCTACCACCAATAGCGCCGCTTAGCTCTATGTCATCTGTCAGCCACGAATCACGAATCTTCTCTCTATCCGACTACCTACAACGGTGTCCCACAGATTTCTCTCTCTCAGGGCGTCAGCACTCAGCATCTCTGACTTTCTCTCTAGCGAATTAGACACAGTGTCGCTTCACGCCCAATTTCTCTCCGCAACCTAGGAAGCCGCGTACACAACACGCGATCGTCCGTCTCCCACGATCTTCAACGACAGCTGCCAACATGTGCCTACCTCCACCTTTCTCTCTCCCTCTCAGAATTCTGCTCCGCCTCGCGTTTACAATCGTTTGGAGTAAGTAAGAGCTACATGTGACCTCTCTCTCGTCAGCTTGTGCTGCACGCCGACACACTCTCTTTGATGCGCATAGTCCTTAAGATCTCTCTCCCCTGGCCTACTAAATCAGCGAGCAACTCGCTAACTCACACACATACAGCCGACTCTCTTGGAGTATATCTACGCGCACATCTCCCTGCTTATCTCTCTTCCAATATCCGTCCAGGCCATCCATCACAATACCAATTTCCTTCCCCTTTACACGCAGAGCAGTGTTTTTTTTTTTAATATTATAAAACGGAAGTTCGGCCTTAGCCTAATCTCCCGGACTTTAATTAAAATAAAGAAAAAAGTTACAAGTGAATGGGACTAGTGCCCATGGGACCCCCCAAATCCCACAATGCAGGGGAGGAGTATGGGGTGCTAAAGGGCATTACAAATGAGGCGGATAAACTTATCATCACCCTCATGAGGGATCCATTTGGGTTTCAACTTGTTGTTTTCAAAACAATAAATACAGTGATGTCTAAACGGTGGAGATCTCTTATTTTGGGAGATTCTTTTACCTAGGAGAAACAAGGATTTCTTGATTGACCATTCCTTAGGCGTTTGACCAAAATTGATAGCACATCGCTCCCTCCAAATCTTCCAGAGGGTTTCACCTCTCATGGCATTCCACAGCCTCGATGAGCAGCCGACCGCCTCACCCAACATCACCTCTTGCCAGTTGATTTGGTTCGTGAGCCTCAATACTTTGGCCACGTGATACCAGATAACACGAGACTTGGGGCAGTCGAAGAACAGGTGAGCTAAATCTTCGATTCATTGATGGCAACGCTTGCACCATGGCGGCACACCACAAATTTTGTTAGCCCTTGCATTGGACCAAATACCTTTATGTAAGATCTGCCACATGAGAACGGACTTTTTGACCTCAGTTAGGGGGTGCCAAATAGACATGAATTTTAGTTCCCACCGAAGTTTGGTCCAAGAAAGGCACCATCTCTTGTTAAGAGTGTGGTGAACATCTATATCCTCTTTGAAGTTGGGGGTTCTGGATAGCATCTTACCATTGCTCCATTTGAGGCCCTCCAGGCAAGGAAGATCCTGACCGTAGAGAAGGCGGGTGGTTGAGCGGTCCCATGCTAAACACCTGCTTTGAAGAAGAGTCCATTCCTCAAAGGTAACTCTAAGTCTCGGATCCAATTCTTCGAACCTAATCCACTGGATGGTCTCTTGTTTCCAAAGTTGTTTCCACTGTTTGAACCCCTTGTTCCATAACCATCTTGCAGTTTGGAGGTTCCAAGACTCCACCCCCCTAATGCCGCTGATCGGGAACCAAATAGAGTCATTTTGTCTTATCCCAGCCGCCCACTTCCACTCATCACTAATTCTGATGAACTGTTTGTCCTTGTTCCAATTCTTCCATAAGGAACACACGAGGCTAGAGCCTTTAGGGGACACCGGGTGGGGGGAGAACAAAAGCGTGAGAATCCCTATGTCCTTCCAACCAGGATGGCCAACCAGGGTAAGGTCTTTCGTGTTTCTGAAGATCAATTTAGCCCAAGAGGACTCCCTATTGCTCCAAGCCTTGATAAGCCACTTTGCGGCCAGTTTTTCAGCCAACCCAACAATATCCAAAATTCCCAAGCCCAATGAGTCTTTAGGGCTAGTGCAAGTTTCCCATTTGATTTTGGGAATCCCCCTCCTATTGGGGTCCCTAGTCCAAAGGAAGTTTCTGCAGATTCTTTCCACTTTGGCCAAGTCCTTCTCCTTAGGTCTCCAGCACGAGATAAAGTAAATAATTGTAGACAGGATAAATGTGTTAACAACCATAGCACGCAAAGCAGTGTTGTATTTTGACGGTCTACCCTGCCTTCAATTTTGAAGGTTATCTACGAATCGTACCTGTATTTCATACTTTTAATGTCATTTTTGAAGGTTTAATAAAATTTCTGACTTTTTTTACGGCAAAAAATGGATAAAACGAGCAATACGGTGTCGGAAAGTTTCCAACCTTTTCGTTGATGACCAGAGAAAATGAAAACAACTTTATTAGTGAACTCAAACCTTTTATATCACTGTTGATCAGTTGTTCTGGATTGATGTAACTACTTTTGAAGTGTTTACATGTACATGAAATGATGAAGAACATATGTTCATATTAGGGTTTTCCCTCATTTCACATTTAATGAGTGTTTTTATATTTATACATGCAAGAAACATGGGTATATAACCCTAGGGTTTCATAAGTTCATATGATTTTATGTCAGTGGGGTTCATCCGAAGGGTCTCAAAAGATTCTAATGGGTTAGTGTTAGGGTTTATTTTAATGTGAATGGTTTAATGAGAGGGTTCAGAAGGGTTTTAAGGGGTTTTAGTGTGCAAGATGAGTGGGAATGAAGATTAGCTTTAGTTTAAAGGGTTAGAACAATTAATATTTAATGAAATTAATCTATAATTAAACATTGGTTAAATTACAAAATTAAATTATGGTTTAGTTTGTTAATTTAATAGTGTGTGTACCTTTAAATGCTAAGGTTCTAATTAATTAAAACCTTAAGCTAAGTTCAATTTAAATGAATTATTAATTAAGAAATTTAGGATAATTGAATTAAAATAATAAATCAAGTGGATAATTAGCTAGTGGTGTGTATGAATGCTAGATAAAAGGATCGTTTATATAAGATGTGGAACTAAAGTGATTTAAAGAGTGGTTTGAATAGATGATGTAATTAAACGAAGCTAAAGAGAAACTTTAAATGAATGGTATATATGAAAATGGTTAAAAGAATGGAACAAGTGTGTTGTGTGATTAAAGCTAATTTAAAGTGTGGTAAAAGTTAGTGGGTAAAAGTGAGGTTGAGAATTTAAAACAAATAAAAAAAGAGTGGTAAAATGAAGATCTCTGTGTGTATAAATATGTGGACTTTGCTCCATATTTTGCTAATGTTTTTTGCAGGTACTTACTTCTGCTCTTTACTTTCTTCTGTTTTTTTCTTTTTCTCCTCTAGAGAGAGAGAGAGATCGTTGATAGTGTTTCTCTTTCTGTTAACTAGATACGTAGATAGTTGTTGTTAAATTATGAGATTCTCTCTTCTGCTTCACGTTCGAGAATGTCCTTCTTTTACAACCATTAGCTTGATTTTAGTCTGTCAGAACCTATTCCTATGATATCTTGGTAGAGTTCAACGAATTATTCCTTAATTATTCTCATTTCTCATGATAAAGTCTTCATCCATGCTATACTAGAAATCCTTTCCGTCGTATCTGCATGTGCAAATGGAAGGTTCCATTGCAGAAACCAGAAGAATACTCCACTGTAGTTTTTTTTTTATCAAGGGTTAATGATGGCATTTGCGATTGCTGTAATGAAAGTGATGAATATGACGACAGAGTGCAATGTAAATCTGTGTGTGTAGATTCATGTGTTAAGAGAGCAAGTAAAGACGCTCAGGAGGTATGATAGAGAGAAGAAATGAATGTTTTACTTGGCATGAGACAGATTGCGTCGATAAAGCAAGGAGGCGAAGTACAAGGAAATGATTGACAACGTTATGCTTATCTGAGACCATATCTGCACGTTGATCAAAGCGTGATGTTCTGGAGTTTCTCATTCCTTAGCATGCTACGCATGATTCTGTATGCTCTGTATTCAGAGGCCGATCCGACTATGCTCTGTGTTTCTGACCACATCAAATGTTTGAAGTGCTGAATCTCTGAAGCGCTAATTTTGCGCAACGCTAAAGGATTGATCTTCAAGAAGATCTCTTATATCTGACATAATATAATTCTCTTTCATCTCTGTCGAAGAGATCACAATGCTTTCCTTTGACAATCCATCTATGGGCTGTCTCAAGCGCAAGGATCTATGCACTTATTCTCTGGCTGTCTGAAGCACATTCCTCATCTATTATCTCTGGCGAAAACATACTTTGGCGATAGACTCATGCTCTGTCGACGACAAGAACTGACGCTAGTTTCTCATGTTGAAGACTCGAATGTGAGGATCCCGACGATATTCTCTGATGTCCGACAACGATGAATTCATTTATGGTTCAGCTTCACTCATCATGTTCATTTCTGTTGCGATTCAAACATATTTATGGCTAGTGAGGCCTGGCCAGCTTCTAACGCGCAGAGAATTACTGATGAGTTATGATTCATGAAGTCATTAAGTTATGCAATGCTCTATCATGTACAGAGAGGAGAACGCGTGGAGAAGGCAACTTCTACTATCGACACTCAGAAGCGCTTTTGAATCTGCAAATCTCTGAACATAGCTTTTATTCTTTTCTGTGCATGATGAAGTTAGCAATGACGATTTGAGGATATCTGATGACTACGATTTCAATCTGAACTATTAGGCGCTACTGAAGTGTTTTGATGCACGATGACGCACGATTGCGATGACAAGCGGAAGATATATATGATGATAGGTACTTGTCGCTCAAGCGGCAACACGAATCACACAGAGAGAGAAAATGATCCGACCTGAAGCATCCATAAAGAGCGCATTTACTCACGATGGCTGACGGCGGACTTTATCCGGAGGAGAGGATGCTCTGGCTGTTGATGTACATAAGTTAAAGAGAGACTTGGTGGCGACGTTCATTAGGACAACGATGGAGAGAGATCTTCAGAGCTGATAGGTGGCTCACAAATCAAGAGAATGCTGGCTACTGGTTTTTTACGCCTGGTCACATGATTAAGTCTGAGAGACTTGGTATTTAGCGCCGACGGAAGATCGTGATAGTTAGAAAGAGAGCATGAGTTTAGAGGGGAGAAAGTTAAATAGTCTGTAGACAGAGAGAAAAAAAACTGCATTAGTTCTCCCAAGCGCTGGTCTGAAGCGTAGAGAGAGGGAATGAATGATCTTCGATCACATGATTGTGTATTCTCATGCCAGAAGATAACACACTTTCAAGACCACAAGTTTGAATGGCGTTATTTGACTCTAACAAGTGTGACTGTATTTGTAAGCATAGGATCGTAAAGGGAGAGTGCTATGCTGCTCTTTGCAAACGTGAAGAGTAGAGCAATTATAGCACGCCATGTCCGTTTTGTTCAGTGCACGACTCTATGAAACGCTTGAATTGCTTGTTGCAAGGTACCACAAAAAAAGAAAAAAAAAAGAGTATGATGTGATCTGCCCAGAAAGAATAACACAGTAATCCATTTCCGACTATAAAACGATAAAGGCAATCGGTTTTTTTTACGTTCTTTTTGTGCGTGCATTCAAGGAGAATATGAAGAGTTTTTTCTAGAACTAGAGGAAAGGCATCAGAATCCTCCTGTTATAAGGCAAATTAAAATCCCCTAGAAATGCATGGCAACATGCTGCTAGATATTGCAAGTATTTCAATTGGGAGAGTGATGATAGTCTGTGAAATTGTTTGCCTCGATGCACTATTCATATGGTTTATGGTTCCCAATCTCATCGAAGTAGGATAACTCGTATCATTGATTCAAGCAGTTACATATTGATCCTCTGCATGTCATATGTGTGTAACGAGGAGATTTAAATGCATATTTATAAATGTATGATCTCATATGATAAATGTATAAGTAAAAGTATGCCATAAGCCTGCGTTAGTGATTATGAATGTATGATGTGCTATGTATATATGTTAGTATATAAATGGTTACTATGTGTGTTAGCATATTTGCATGTGCATGAGACTGAGAACATTTGTTTTAGCATACATTAGTTGGGTGAATGCATAATATGTATGTATGTATATCATAATGTTAAAAGCATTCTCATATGCATATATGAAGTGAGCATGATATGTGCATAATTAAATTAGTATATGCATTAATGTTAGCATGTATGTGTGTTAGAATGTGTCTTTACTAGCATATAGTAGCATGATTGAAAGCATGCATGTAAAATGCATATAGGAACGAATGAGCATGTGTGTTAAAGTATGTATGAGATTAATGATTTTTTTTTTTCTCTTTTGAGATATACTTATATTCCCTAATGTTTTTTGCAGACATTAAAAGCAAAAGTATCGAAGAGCATCGTGACAAAATAGAAGATGTCAACAAACTAAAGATCCATTAGTTGATATAAACCCATCAAACTTATCTTGATTAAGCTTTTGTATAGGATTCACTAGTTGTTAGCAATCTTTGAGAGAACTTATATCATTGATTTAAAGCATTGTAATCATCCATTATTGTCATTAGCATTAATTCAAATTCAATTTGCATTATCTTTCTTGTCCATGTCATCTGAAAATCCAATTCAATCTGAAAATAACGCACCTTTAGAAGTAGAAGTAGAAGTAGAAGTAGTTAAGGATATTATTACACAGGAATCGTTAATATCAGTATATCACGATTATTCCCTTAATAGATTTATAGCATTATTTTCAAGTGCATCTAATGATCCTCAAGATAACATAGATTCATTTCCACCACCCTTAATTAGGCGTACTCAACCTAATCATTTAGAAATCCAAGAAGACAAAATTATAAAAGAAAAATTAACTGAGGAAACTTTGATATTACCTATACCTCAAGAAGCTATTGATAGATATAGAGCAGCCCAGCCTTACGGTTCTTAGACGTTTAAAGTGTTACAATTATCTACTCAAAATTTCGTTGATTTTCAAAAATTAAAACTTTAGTTACCTTAGACGAAATAAAAATATAACTAAAACACCTACAATTGTCTCATACACCCTGCGTGTGCCGCGGGATTTAGTGGCTGACTGATCCACGAGCCTTATGTCCGCAACTTCCCGACAATTTGGTGAACCCGACGTGAAAGTTCGGCATGACACCGTAGGTATAAAGGTATATTTACTTTCTGTTTTGCATATGCATATATAGCCAATTTGGCGATTGAAGGAGAAGCGTCGACATCCTTTGTAGCTGCAGCTGAGTGTTCCTCGTCACACCACCTTTATCCATCAGCTTTTGTGAAAGACGATTGCATATGCATATAAAAATTTTGCACAGATCACATTCATAAAGAGCCTCTTCATCAAAGGTTGATCAGGTATATTTTCTTTATTTTTGTTTGCCAAAAAGTAGGAATAGTTTTTATACTTTTATTGCAAAATAGTAGGAAAGCTTGCTTTATTTCTATTTACAAAGTAATAGGGAAAGTTTCTTTATTGCAAAATTGTAGGAAAAATTTTGTTTTGTTAGCAAAGCAATAGGAAATTCTTCTTTATTTTTTCTATTGCAAAATAGTAGGAAAGGTTTTCTTTATTTTTATTTCTAAAGTAGTAGGAAAGGGTTCTTTATTTCTATTTACAAAATTGTAGAAAAAGTTTCTTTATTGCCAACTCATAGGGAAATTTTCTTTTTGTTTGCAAAATAGTAGGAAAATTTTCTTTTGCAAAGCAGTAGGAAAATTTTCTTTATTTTTGTTGGCAAAGGAGTAGGAATATTTTCTATATTTTTGTTTCTTTTACCACGGAGTCGTATCAAGATCAAGAAATAGACGTACTATTATGAGAGTTATATACTTATATTTCATATTTATCTGTAAAGTTAGACTTATCTACTATGGCTGACCACTTTGAAGAACAACGTATTTGGAAGATCATAGATGCAATTAAAACGGATAGGGGGGAATTTACTGGAATAAATGTAACAGCTTATCTTAAATATTATGAACAATTGACATAACAATATGGGTTACCTGAAGACAATAAAAAAGATACATTTATAAGAATTGCTCATGGTTTCACTAGAGAGAGAATCCAATTGAGAGTAGTTCAACCAAACATGACTTGGGCGGATTTCAAGACTCGGCTTCTTACTGAATTTTCGCATGAAGATTATAGTAAGAATAATAGAGCCACATTCATGCGATGGGTAGGAACAACAAAATTAGACCAAAATATTACTCAGGGGTTAACTGAGTTTGATATAAAATTTAACCAAATGCCTCAAGCAGACCGAACAGCTCTAGAACCGGATAAATTACAAAATTTCCTAAACATGCTAGATCCTTCTCTTAGAGGTGAGCTAGAACCGATGCTTGAGGATGGAGCGACTACGAGTGGGCTTAGTGGAAATTGGGATAACGTTCGAGCAGCTGTCCATAGGTTAGCCCAAAGACAGGAGCGAAATCAGATGCAAACTCCAAGGATATATGAAAGAGATGCGCTAGGAAAGATAGACTATGAACCCACTTCTCATAACCCTAGAAAGGATGACTCAGAAATTACAATGTTAAAAACATCAGTAGAATCACTTGTCAAACATGTGGAGACTTTGGCGACTTAAATAGCTACTATAAAGAGTATACAAGAGCTTAAATTGAGAGATCAGGAGAAACCAAAAGAATTAGAACAAAATCCTAGGAATCAGATGCCAGCTAGAAGACCATTTAACCAAGCACGTAGATGTCTCTGGTGTGATGATTTGGAGCATCCACACTGGACATGCAACTTATTCAAAGAGGCCAAGGATAAGAATTGGGTCATAGAAGTAGATCAAAAGATCTGTGACTATGTAACAAAAAGGCCTTTGGCATCAAACTATGGAAAAGGGGGTATGAAAACCTTCTTTGAAGCCTCCACAAGCCAAAATACTTATGCTTGTAGACTTGATAGTGATGACTCTAATTGTGACTTTTGGAATCAAGTTTATGATACTGCTAGTAGAGGAAAGTTATCAGTTGAAAACTTATATGCTATGAGCTCAGATATTAGATCAAAGACATGTTGGAATGAGCCAGTAGATATGTTCTCAGTATATGCTCATGAAATTAATGTAGACGAGAAAAGAAAATGGGATGAAGAGGGACAGTCTAAACGAACAACTAGGGCTAGAAAAGAGGGTGAAACTACTGATACAATTAAAGAATCGCCTATGATGGAGCCTAGTCAGGAACCAAAACAACAGGAACAAGAAAAGAAACCTCAAAATAAGGGTAAAGGAAAGAAAGTAGGAGAAAATTTAGAAAAGAAAACTACAAGTGAAGATAGAAGTCAGGATAAACCAAATGAAACGCAACCCATACGTGAAGAACCTACTAAGGAAGAAAAACCCAAAAAGAAACCTCCGACTTTTCGATTGATCTCGCAAATCGAAAAAAAAATAGACATGTGGGAGGTTATGGATGAAAAAATTATGAAAGCTGAGGTAACCATGACATTGGAGGAATGGTTAGCCTTTTCAAGAACTGATGTGATGGAAGATTTCATGAGTATCATTAAAAGAACAAGAGAACCTATAGAGTATAGAACGGAAGATATTGAAATGGAGGAAAGGAAAGATCACGATGAATCGAAAGTGAGTGTTGTACGAATTAATGAATCTGAGTATCTAGAATCTTCTGATCGTAGAAATTATTTGCGACCCGTAGTTGGATATTTGGAAAAAGGAAATGATGACCCAAATAGCCATTATACTCATAAACATTGGGCTAGGGGTACCACTGAAACTATGGTTAAGATAGCATGCATGATCTTTATGGGCTGGGCATAAAGGATTTATTTCCACTTATGAAAAAATAAGAGAGTGTTACTGGTGGCCAGGTATTTATGTTAATGTAAAGAAATATGTGGATTCTTGGGATGTATGTCAAGTTTATTCATCGGTTAAGCATAGGGATCCACTACATCCTACATATCCACCATGCATACACTATAAGTGGGTAGTAGACTTAGTAACCATGCCCAAAGGTATTGATAGAATGAGATACATAGTTCTTGCTCGAGAAGATCTTACTAATCATGTTGAAGGCCGAGCTCTAAGATCAAAAACTACTTTTAATGTATGTAAATTTCTTCTTGAAGATGTGATTTCAAGATTTGGGTATATTGAGAAGATAGTAGCCGATAGGGGTGAATTAGATGCGCAAGAGGCTAGGGAATTCTTTGCTAGGCATGGAATTCGTTTAGCTCTTATGGCTGCATATAACCTTGAGGCTAACGGAAAGATTGAAAGAGGACATTCTCCTATCATAAAGGCAATTTCTAAAGCTTGCAAAGGAGAACTTAAGAATTGGCCAAAATTTTTGCCATTTGCTTTGTGGGCTGACAGAATGACCTGTACTAGAACGACAGGGTTTATGCCGGCAGAACTCATGTACTACCAAAAACCAATTTTTTTCAGTGAATACTCAAATTCTTACTTGGACTACGCTTCCTTGGGAAGATAATCTATCTACTGAAGACTTATTAGCTCTAAGAATTCAGCAAGAAGAGCAAGGGAACGAAAGATTAGAAGATGCTGTAGCTAAATTGAAAGAATCTCCTCTTAAAAATAAAAAATATTTTGATAAATCACATAGGTTAAGGCCAAAGCCAATACAAATTAAAGACTGGGTATTGATATATGATAGCACATTCGATACACAATATGATGCTCGTAAAAAATTAAAAAAGCGTTGGTTTGGACCTTATGTGGTGGTCAAAATTTATGAAAATGGAACGTATGCCTTACGAGAGTTAGATGGAACTCCACTTAAAAATTTAATTGCAGGTAAAAGAGTTAAAATATTTAAACAAAGAAATGAAGAATTGTATGATTTAATATATGATGAAGGAAATGATGAATAATTTTTTTTATTTTTATTTTTTTGAACCAATAAGACTGATTTATGATAAAGATGAAGCGCAGGAGATTGAAGATAGTACATGCAGTTTAAAATTCAAGCAATCAAAGCGATATTTGGATGAAAGGCGATGTTGCAGAAGAATTCTATGTCAATCAGGTGAAACAGTTCTAACCCTGATTAATGTTTTAAGTTTTGTTTTTCCCTGCATTATCATAATTAGATATATACATTCTTCAGATAGGTTAAGAAACTTCTTAAAAAATATGAAAAGTAGAATTTACACTAAAGTAGGGATGTGCTTGAAGAGAAGATAGGGATTAGAGACCTATGGCTGTCATATGAATAGTTGAAGGAACCCTTAACTTGCAACTCCTAGTATAAGTAGACTTGTTTTATATAGGTAAGCTTCCTTAAATCGGACCCATTTAGCTAAAGAGATCCTAGTTCCTGCTTTAGCTTACCTCTAGATCCTTTGCTCTGATTAGGGATTCAGCCTTTCACCTTCATCAAAAAAGTTGCGAAGAAAAACTGAAAGCAGTACATTAATGGTTGCTCTATATGAAAAAAAAAAAGGAAAAATGACAAAAAGAAAATTTATGATGAAAAAAAAGATGAAAGAAAAAATCAAATGATTTCAATAAATCAGTTGTGGTATAGAAATCACTTCTGAATTAAAAAGTGGGCTATATAAGGTGGATGTATGCTTTAGGGGAATTAGTTTTTTGTATCTTAAAAGCAAGTGGCTAGGAGATGAGGATAGAAGGCTTATATAACATATGCTTTACTTATGAACAGAGTTAATAGAAGAGTTAGTACGAACACTATTTGAATGACTTCTATAGTTTCTTTCTAAAACCTGTTTTCCAACTCATGCATTGAACGAAGAGGTTGAAATTCAAGCTTAAATAATTTTATAAGTTTTCTTTCCTATCAGAAGATGTACTAATGATAGAAGCATTTTTTATAGACTATTTGCATTTGAGTCATGAATAATTTTCAAAAGAATTTGATATTGCCTTCAATGATCTGCAGGTTCGGCCCATCGAGGACGATGTGTAGGTTTGGTTGGGGTGAATGTCGGAAAGTTTCCAACGTTTCCGTTGATGACCAGAGAAAATGAAAACAACCTTATTGGTGAACTCAAACCTTTTATATCACTGTTGATCAGTTGTTCTGGATTGATGTAACTACTTTTGAAGTGTTTACAGGTACATGAATTGATGAAGAACATATGTTCATATTAGGGTTTTCCCTAATTTCATATTTAATGAGTGTTTTTATATTTATACATGCAAGAAACATGGGTATATAACCCTAGGGTTTCATAAGTTCATATGATTTTATGTTAGTCGGGTTAATCCGAAGGGTCTCAAAAGATTCTAATGGGTTACTGTTAGGGTTTATTTTAATGTGAATGGTTTAATGAGAGGGTTCAGAAGGGTTTTAAGGGGTTTTAGTGTGCAAGATGAGTGGGAATGAAGATTAGCCTTAGTTTAAAGGGTTGAAACAATTAATATTTAATGAAATTAATCTATAATTAAACATTGGTTAAATTAAAAAATTAAATTATTGTTTAGTTTGTTAATTGAATAGTGTGTGTACCTTTAAATACTAAGGTTCTAATTAATTAAAACCTTAAGCTAAGTTCAATTTAAATGAATTATTAATTAGGAAATTTAGGATAATTGAATTAAAATAATAAATCAAGTGGATAGTTAGCTAGTGGTGTGTATAAATGCTAGATAAAAGGATCGTTTATATAAGATGTGTAACTAAAGTGATTTAAAGAGTGGTTTGAAGAGATGATGTAATTAAAGGAAGCTAAAGAGAAACTTTAAATGAATGGTATATATGAAAATGGTTAAAAGAATGGAACAAGTGTGTTGTGTGATTAAAGCTAATTTAAAGTGTGGTAAAAGTTAGTGGGTAAAAGTGAGGTTGAGAATTTAAAGCAAATAAAAAAAGAGTGGTAAAATGAAGATCTTTGTGTGTATAAATATGTGGACTTTGCTCCATATTTTGCTAATGGTTTTTGCAGGTACTTACTTCTGCTCTTTACTTTCTTCTGTTTTTTTCTTTTTCTCCTCTAGAGAGAGAGAGAGAGATCGTTGATAGTGTTTCTCTTTCTGTTAACTAGGTATGTAGATAGTTGTTGTTAAATTATGAGATTCTCTCTTCTGCTTCGCGTTCGAGAATGTCCTTCTTTTACAACCATTAGCTTGATTTTAGTCTGTCAGAACCTATTCCTATGATATCTTGGTAGAGTTCAACGAATTATTCCTTAATTATTCTCATTTCTCATGATAAAGTCTTCATCCATGCTATACTGGAAATCCTTTCCGTCGTATCTGCATGTGCAAATGGAAGGTTCCATTACAGAAACCAGAAGAATACTCCACTGTAGTTTTTTTTTATCAAGGGTTAATGATGGCATTTGCGATTGCTGTGTAACGGAAGTGATGAATATGACGACAGAGTGCAATGTAACTCTATGTGTGTAGATTCATGTGTTAAGAGAGCAGGTTAAGACGCTCAGGAGGTATGATAGAGAGAAGAAATGAATGTTTTACTTGGCATGAGACAGATTGCGTCGATCAAGCAAGGAGACCATATCTGCACGTTGATCAAAGCGTGATGTTCTGGAGTTTCTCATTCCTTAGCATGCTACGCATGATTCTGTATGCTCTGTGTTCAGAGGCCGATCCGACTATGCTCTGTGTTTCTGACCACATCAAATGTTTGAAGTGCTGAATCTCTGAAGCGCTAATTTTGCGCAACGCTAAAGAATTCATCTTCAAGAAGATCTATCATATCTGACATAATATAATTCTCTTTCATCTCTGTCGAAGAGATCACAATGCTTTCCTCTGACAATCCATCTATGGGCTGTCTCAAGGATCTATGCACTTATTCTCTGGCTGTCTGAAGCACATTCCTCATCTATTATCTCTGGCGAAAACATACTTTGACGATAGACTCATGCTCTGTCGACGACAAGAACTGAAGCCAGTTTCTCATGTTGAAGACTCGAATGTGAGGATTCGGACGATATTCTCTGATGTCCGACAACGATGAATTCATTTATGGTTCAGCTTCACTCATCATGTTCATTTCTGTTGCGATTCAAACATATTTATGGCTAGTGATGTCTGACCAGCTTCTAACGCGCAGAGAATTACTGATGAGTTATGATTCATGAAGTCATTAAGTTATGCAATGCTCTATCATGTACAGAGAGGAAAACGCGTGGAGAAGGCAACTTCTACTATCGACACTCTGAAGCGCTTTTGAATCTGCAAATCTCTGATCATAACTTTTATTATTCTTTGTGCATGATGAAGTTAGCAACGGCGATCTGAGGATATCTGATGACTACGATTTCAATCTGAACTATTAGGCGCTACTCAAGTGTTTTGATGCACGATGACGCACGATTGCGACGAAAAGCGGAAGATATATATGATGATAGGTACTTGTCGCTCAAGCGGCAACACGAATCACGCAGAGAGAGAAAATGATCCGACCTGAAGCATCCATAAAGAGCGCATTTACTCACGATGGCTGACGGCGGACTTTATCCGGAGGAGAGGATGCTCTGGCTGTTGATGTACATAAGTTAAAGAGAGACTTGGTGGCGACGTTCATTAGGACAGCGATGGAGAGAGATCTTCAGAGCTGATAGGTGGCGCACAAATCAAGAGAATGCTGGCTACTGGTTTTTTAGGCCTGGTCACACGATTAAGTCTGGGAGACTTGGTATTTAGTGCCGACGGAAGATCGTGATAGTTAGAAAGAGAGCGTGAGTTTAGAGGGGAGAAAGTTAGATAGTCTGTAGACAGAGAGAAAAAAAACTGCATTAGTTCTCCCAAGCGCTGGTCTGAAGCGTACAGAGAGGGAATGAATGATCTTCGATCACATGATTGTGTATTCTCATGCCAGAAGATAACACACTTTTTTTAATATAAAGGAAGTTCGGCATTTTTTTTTTTTTTAATCCCCTTTGAATTTCGGGATTCTGGAAAGCTTCTTACCATTGCTCCATTTGAGGCCCTCCGAGCAAGGAAGATCCTGACCGCAGAGAAGGCGGGTAGTTGAGCGGTCCCAGGCTAAACACCTGCTTTGAAGAAGAGTCCATTCCTCAAAGGAAACGCTGAGTCTAGGATCCAAATCTTCGAACCTAATCCACTGGCTGGTCTCTTGTTTCCAGAGCTGTTTCCAGTGTTTGAACCCCTTGTTCCATAACCGCCTTGCAGTTTGGAGGTTCCAAGATTCCACTCCCCGAATGCCACTGATCGGGAACCAAATAGAGTCATTTTGTCTTATGCCAGCTGCCCACTTCCAATCATCGCTGATTCTGATGAACTGTTTGGCCTTGTTCCAATTCTTCCATAAGGAACACACGAGGCTAGAGCCTTTAGGGCAGACCGGGTGGGGGGAGAACAAAAGCGTGAGAATCCCTATGTCCTTCCAACCAGGGAGGCCGACAAAGGTAAAGTCTTCCGTGTTTCTGAAGATCAATATAGCCCAAGAGGACTCCCTATTGCTCCAGGCCTTGATAAGCCATTTAGCCGCTAGCTTGTCAGCCATTTAGCCGCCAGCTTCCCTCGAAGATCTCCATTAACTATGGAGATGGTATGACCTGGACACAAGAGGTTACTTACAAGAATCTGCCAAACGCGTGCTTCCGGTGCGGGCTTCAAGGTCACAGGATCAAAGACTGCCCCCTGAAGAAAAGTACCAATAAAAACAAGCTTAAACCAGATGGGACCCTAAACCCTATCCCCCAAAATGACACTCGGGGTCATCCCCATCCAATGGAGGAAGAAGAGGGAACTCGCGTTGCTGAGACGGATTCAGAAGGTTTCACTGAAGTGAGACACAAGAGGAAAGTTAGCCCTCGAAGATAAAAAACAAGGAACACTACGACAGCTTCCCCCTCGAATAACATATACTGTAACCTAGAAAAAGAGATTAATGAACTCGACTTCCCAGGGGACAACCGCTTGGAAGAAGTCCCCACTGATAATTCCCTTGGATGCTCTACCAGCAAAGAAGATAACCTAGAAGGCTACACCACGAGTAAAGAGGAAGGCTTTACTACCAGCAATGAAGACAACCCAGACAGCGAAAGCTCCGCTCTTGGCCCTACCCTCCCGGTTTGCTTTCCAAGACTACCGCAACAAAAGTCCAAGCTTAAAGGTAAACAACCGTCCGGCATGCCTTGGAAGAGCCCCCTCAAGAGTAGGATCCTAAGTCATGAAGTAGGGAAGAAAAAAGAAGACCACAAGAAGAAAAAAGATCGGGTCCCTCCCCTCAAAGAGGGCAACCATCATTAATGAAATTCACATCTCTAAACATTAGGGGTCTGTCTGACCCGTCAAGAGCTTCGATTCTTGGCCAGTGGTTCAAGGACATGTGCTTCGCCCCTGACTTTATTTGCTTACAAGAGGTTAAAATCGACGGTGAGGATCTACAAAAACATGCAAGGAGGAAGTTCGGCATTAGCCTACTCTCCCGGACTTGAATTAAATAAAGAAAAGTACAAGAGAAGGGGACTAGTGCCCACGGGACTCCCCAAATCCCACAAAGCAGGGGAAGCTTTTACAGAGCTTAGATGACATTACAAAGAAGGTTAATTACCCTCTCATCACCCTCATGTGGGGCCCACTTGGGTTTAAGCTTGTTATCGATCAAAAGGAGTACTTAATGATGCCTAAAGGGGGGGGATTTTTTACAGTTGACAATCCTTTTGCCAAGGACAAGAGAAGGGGACTAGTGCCCACGGGACCCCCCAAATCCCACAAAGCAGGGGAAGCTTTTACAGAGCTTAGATGACATTACAAAGAAGGTTAATTACCCTCTCATCACCCTCATGTGGGGCCCACTTGGGTTTAAGCTTGTTATCGATCAAAAGGAGTACTTAATGATGCCTAAAGGGGGGGGATTTTTTACAGTTGACAATCCTTTTGCCAAGGAGGAACAGCGATTTCTCAATTGACCACTCCTTGGGGGAGTCACCGAAGTTGAAAGCACATCTTTCCCGCCAGATTTTCCATAGGACCTCCCCTCTGATGGCATTCCAGAGAGTCGTGGAGCAGCCGATCGCTTCTCCCAGCAGGGCTTGCTGCCAACTGAGACGTTTTTGAAGTCTAATTCTCTTTCCAACCACCTGCCAGAGTCTGTTGGAGTTGGGGCAGGTAAAGAAGATGTGTGAAACATCTTCGATAGACCGGTAGCAGCGTTTGCACCAGGGAGGGATCCCACAAATTTTGCTAGCCTTAAGGTTGGTCCAGATTCCATGATGAAGAATTTGCCATAAGAGGACAAACTTTTTGATTTCTATGAGGGGGTGCCAGATAGCCATGAACTTCATGTCCCACCGAAGCCGCATCCATGACAGGCACCACTTTTTGTTGAGGTTAACCTGATAGTCGATCGTTTCTTTGATGTTTGGGATTTTTGATAGGCTATTCCCATTGTGCCATTTGAGACCAAGCAAGCTCGACATGTCGTGTCCCATGAGAAGGCGAACTTTGTGTCGGTCCCAGGCGAGACATCTGCTTTGCAAAGTGTTCCATTCTGCGAAATGTTGATGCTAGGGTCAATATCCTCAAAGTTGATCCAGCAGTTGGTGTCTTGTTTCCAGAGATGTTTCCATTTTTTGAAGCCTTTGTTCCATAGCTTCTTGGCATTTTGAATGTTCCAAGAATCCACACTCCGGATGCCATGGATCGGAAACCAGATAGAGTCGTTTTGTCTGATACCGGCAGCCCACTTCCAGTCTTCACTTATTCTTGTGAAGCTTTTGACTTTATTCCAACTCTTCCAAAGGGAGCACACCAGATTAGAGCCTTTCGGGAAGACGGGGATCGGGGAAAACAGCAAGGTCAAGATGTCAAGATTCTTCCAATTTGGGAAACCCATGAGCGCCAACTCATTCTTGTTTCTGAAGATCAACTTGGCCCACGAGGCCTCCCCGTTGCACCAAGCCTTAATCATCCATTTGGCCGACAGTTGTTAGCCATGCACCCAATGTCCAAGATACCAAGTCCCCCACTATCTCTATGGCTGGTGCAGATGGACCATTTGATTTTAAGCACCCCCCTCCTATTGTGGTCGCCCGTCCAAAGGAAGTTTCTACAAATACTATCCAGTTTGGACAGATCTTGCTCTTTCGGTCTCCAACAAGAAAGGAAATAAATGGTAGATGATAAGAGGAACGTGTTGATAACCATAGCACGACCAGCAAGATTGATTTGCATACCTCTCCAATAGTTAAGCTTGTTTTCGAGTTTGGCAAGCACCCAGTTCCACCGGTGTTCCATAGAGACGCCAAACCCCAAGGGAATCCCAAGAAGCCGAAAATTTTGGCCCTGCGGAATGATTTGACAGCCATGATCAATGAGAAGGTCGGGCTGTGACCCACCAATAGCTCTAAAGGCGGTCTTAGAGTGGTTGATTATGGATCCAGAGGCTTCACAAAAAGTAGCAAGACACTTCCAGAACGTCTCTAGGCTGGTACTATCATTGTGAACAAAAGCGTTCATATTATCGGCAAAAAGTCTCATGGTGATCTGACTGTGGTCATGCGGCAAACGAAGGCCTTTAATGTTACCAGCTTCCACCTGATGCTCCACCAGCCTGCTAAGCCCTTCCGTGGCAATGGCAAAGAGAAGGGGAGCCAATGGGCACCCTTGTCTGAGAGATCTTCTAAGTTTGATCACCTTTGAAAGTTTTCCATTAATGTTAATTTGGGTCGATGCGTTTCCGAGAAGGGTCGCGATCATCTTGGTGAATTTCTGACTACATCCAAGATCTTGTAGCGACTGTAGAATATAGTCCCATTCTAGCCTGTCATAGGCTTTATCAAAGTCGATCTTGAGGAATACTACTTCTTGTTTAGACTCATTTGCAAATTCAAGACCTTCCCAGATATCTATAATGGTTTCCAAAATTGACCTGCCTTTGATGAAACCTTTTTGGTCCTCGCTTAAGCACGCTCTCAAGTGGCAAGAGATTCTGTTGGCAATGACTTTGGCGATGATCTTGTATCATGTTTGGAGCATTGTAATGGGACGCCAGTTCTCTATTCTGTTCTTTCCCCCTTTTTTGTGTACTAACTTGATAATGCCATTGTTGAGACAAGAAGGAAGCGCGCCAAACTTGAGAGCCTCTTGCCAAACGAAACGAAGAGGGGTGGCAACCACCAACTTGAAGGATTTAAAGAACTCATTAGTGAGCCCGTCGGGTCCCGGGCTTTTACCTGAAGGGACGGCATCAATGACCTCAATGATTTCGGCTACAGAGATAGAGGCATGAAGCAGAGAGTGAAGGTTGAGTGGTATCCTGTGGGGGGAAACCCTAGATATGGCTGCCATACAATCCCTTCTATGGTGGGAGAGGGGGTTTGAGGTCCCCAGGAGTCTCGTGAAGTGCCCTTCAATGATCCCAAAATTATCTTCTTCCGTATTGCATACATTGCCATTTGCGTCTAGCAATAAGGGGATCGATTCTCTGTTGTGTTTCCTTTTGAGGATACGGCACATCTCTTTGGTGGGTTTGTCGGCTTTGCCAGCCCACCACTCCTTGAAGAAAATTTGCAAATTTTTCCTTTGTATCTCTTCCTCGTATCTCAGCAGCACTCTGATTTTTCGAAGTCCTTTCTGGGCTTGAGATTTTCCTTTGTTCACTTCCTCCTCGAGCCGCCAGAGTCTATGATATAGAGCTTCTCTACGAGCCCGCCGCACAGTCTCTAGCATCTTCCTGGATCTAATCATGATCTGTCGTGACTTATCGACCGCACTTCTCCAACACTTGGCTGGGGACAAGCCAGAGGGGAATGCCTCCTTCCACACATCAGAAATTTCTTGATGGACGGAGGGGAGAGAGAAGGAGGGCACACTGGCATGGAACCAAGGAGCCTTACGGATCTTGGTGGGGCGTTGAAAAGTGACGACGATCGGGTACTGATCAGAGATGGTGAGGTCGGTGCGTTGCGAGAGGGAAGGGTGGCCCCACTGATGAGTAAAACTCTGAGAAATGTAGCATGTATCAAGTCTAGCTTTCCTCAGGTCCTCGCCTGCTTGGAGATCTGACCAAGAAAAGCCATTCGAGTCTTTGAATTCGACCAAATCCAAGTGTAGTTTAGTTTTGTCCCACGTTTCTTTCTCCCGACTATCGATGACCCTACCCTTGCCCATCCATCTGTCCATAAGGTCCTCTACCATGTTGAAGTCACCACAAATAAGCACGTTGTGGGGGAGCGAGTCCAAGGAGGCCCAAGTGTTAAGTCTCTCTAACTCCCCATTAGGGGCATACAAAGAAACTAAAGTAAAACAAAAGGGAGCACCGAAAGAAACAGCAATCCATCGATGGCATTCATCTTCAATGGAGTTCTCAAGTTTTTCAAACCAGAGTTGATTAATACCGATTACCGTTCCACCGGACCCCCGCTGATGCGCCGTTGAAATCCAAACATGGGTCGAGGAGACATGTCTAAGCCGTTTCTGGAGGTCTTCTCCATCAATTTTAATCTCTTGAATACATATAAAATGTGGGTTTAGGCTAATTTTGCGAAGCCATTGACCAATGATGATCGCTCTTGAGGGGTCGGTTAGCCCTCTAGCATTTAACGAGATGATGATCATTGTCGTAGTGAGCCCTATTTGCGGGAGGGAGCTTTGTCCTTTCTTTTCTTGGATTCATCTTTCTTTTTCGCTCGGATCGGATCCCGAGTTAGCAATAGGTTCTTGTGAGGCTTTTCCACGGTAACTCCATAGGTTGTTTTCCTTTGCGGGATGCCTCCTGCTGGGAAGAACTCGGCACCGTTTTCAGCTCCGTTTCCGGAATAGTCGATCGGATGATGGAGCTTTCACTATCCATGTTATCTTCGTTGCAAGTAGTAAAGCCGTCTTCTTCGCTTGTAGTGTAACCCTCCTGCAAGGTTTCTTTACTGTCAGGGATCTCTAGGCCTTTGACGTCGGTGTCCACCTCAAGTTGGTTCCCACCTCGGTAGTCAAACTCATTGATGTCCTTTTCCAGATTGCAATACAAGTTGGTGGAGGGGGTAACTGACATGTTGTTTTGCACAGAAGTTGCCCTAGGGCTTCTTTTCCTTCTTCTGACTTCGATGAACCCGTCTGCATCAGCTTCTGGATTAAGGGGGCCCTTGAATTCCTCTACTTTCGTCGAGTGATTCAATGCTCCATTGCTATCTTGAGCATTTTTGGGGGCTTCTTGATTTCGCTTGCTTTTTCGTCTCAAAGGGCAATCTTTAATCCTGTGACCTTGTTGGCCACAACGAAAGCACGCATTGGGAAGGTTTTTGTAACTGATGTCTTGCTCCCATACATCCCCTTCGCCCAAGTCCAGTTTGATCTTCGATGGAAGTGGCATACTGAGGTCAGCCTCGACACAAATTTGAGGGTGCCACCCAGCGTTGAACGAGTGTCTTGCACCTTCATAAATGAGACCACCAATGTCCTCGTGTGAGGCCAACGGCTTGCCGATAGGAGAAACGATTTCCCACACGAAGTTGTACAAGAAGTATGGCAGGTTAGGGAGCTCAACCCAGAGAGGGTACCGAAGCGATTTCGATTTGTCGGGAGTAAAATCAGGGGACCATCTGAATAGGCACAGGGTCGCCCGGTCGAGTTGCCAAGTTCCGACACTAAGGGCTCAAAACGCCATATCTTCATTTTCAAAGACTAGCAGCAAGTGGCTTGCCGGTAAGAACTGACACTTACAAACAACTAGCCCACGGGGGAACCACTCGTTGCGAAGCCACTGTCGCACAGTTTCGAGCGGGGGCTTAGGGCCGAACATTTGGCCGACGAGGCAAACTTTCTTGAGCTCCTCCTGAGTTGACAGAATTGCGGATCTACTGAGGGAGACCAAGGGGGGTTTAGCACTCTCGAAGGCCCCTAGGGCGGCACAAGAACCCCCCTCCAACAAAGAGGCCAGGTTATCGGTCTCCCCGGGAGGAGGGGCCAGGTTACTTCTCACAAGAGAGGGGATCGCCAAATCCATGACAAAAGAGGGACACCCCGAGAATGAAGATCTTTTTCTTTTTTGATGAACAAACTTAGAGTTTTAGAGAAGATGTCAACTGCATTGAGCTTACACCCACTCCACGACGGATCAACACACACAGAAGGAGTTGCGGAAGAGTTCTTGAGTAGCCAGATCTCCTCAATCTAATTTGCATACCTCTTTAAAACTTTTAGAATTTTCTTTTGGGAATCGAAAGAAATCTTAGAGATTTCTAGTCCCCCAAGATTGCCCGTCGATCGCGGCTGCTAACGCGATGGATAAGCTGAGTCAGTCGACCAAGGAAGTTCCCTGTCTGTCGGGAGAGCAAGGCCACCACATGCGCAAATGGCTCGGGGCCCAAGGTCAGTCAGTCGGCACATACACCACGATGGACAGCCGCTCCTCCAATCATTCGCACCTCCCCTGTCAATCGCGACGGACCAGCAAGTCCCTGTCAGTCGCCTCCTCCAGTCGATCGCGACGGACCAACAAGACCCCTCCACCAGTCAATCGCACCTCCTCTGTCGGTCACGACGGACCTCTCTGCATTCAGTCGATCGCGACGGAGACACTTCACGATGGACACATGACGCTATCGTGTCCCTCTTGTCGATCGCGATGGACACACTTTCTCACGATGGACACATCTCTCTACGTTCAGACGATCGCGTCGGACGTCCAACTTCAACTTCAAGCATACTATGGGGATGCACACACACTACTACCGATGGCGATGATGAAGACGTTGAAGAGGCTCAAAGTAGCTCAGCAGTCTGATGTCGTATACAGAGCCTTCACGCGATGGATACCGCCTTCACGATGGACACATCGAAGATAACACACTTTCAAGACCACAAGTTTGAATGGCGTTATGTGACTCTAACAGGTGTGACGGTATTTGTAAGCATAGGGTCGTAGAGGGAGAGTGCCATGTTGCTCTTTGCAAACGTGAAGAGTAGAGCAATAATAGCACGCCATGTCTGTACTGTTCAGTGCACGACTCTATGAAACGCTTGAATCGCTTGTTGCAAGGTACCACAAAAAAAAAAAAAGGGTATGATGTGATCTGCCCAGAAAGAATAACACTGAATCCATTTCCGACTATAAAACGATAAAGGCAATCGTATTTTTTTACGTTCTTTTTGTGCGTGCATTCAAGGAGAAATATGAAGAGTTTTTTCTAGAACTAGAGGAAAGGCATCAGAATCCTCCTGTTATAAGGCAAATTAAAATCCCCTAGAAATGCATGGCAACACGCTGCTAGATATTGCGAGTATTTCAATTGGGAGAGTGATGATGGTCTGTGACATTGTTTGCCTCGATGCACTATTCATATGGTTTATGGTTCCCAATCTCATCGAAGTAGGATAACTCGTATCATTGATTCAAGCAGTTACATATTGATCCTCTGCATGTCATATGTGTATAACGAGGAGATTTAAATGCATATTTATAAATGTATGATCTCATATGATAAATGTATAAGTAAAAGTATGCCATAAGCCTGCGTTAGTGAATATGAATGTATGATGTGCTATGTATATATGTTAGTATATAAATGGCTAGTATGTGTGTTAGCATATTTGCATGTGCATGAAAGTGAGAACATTTGTTTTAGCATACATTAGTTGGGTGAATGCATAATATGTATGTATGTATATCATAATGTTAAAAGCATTCTCATATGCATATATGAAGTGAGCATGATATGTGCATAATTAAACTAGTATATGCATTAATGTTAGCATGTATGTGTGTTAGAATGTGTGTTTACTAGCATATATTAGCATGATTTAAAGCATGCATGTAAAATGCATATAGGAATGAATGAGCATGTGTGTTAAAGTATGTATGAGATTAATGATTTTTTTTCTTGATTTTTTTTTTTGAGATATACTTATATTCCCTAATGTTTTTTGCAGACATTAGAAGCAAAAGTATCGAAGAGCATCGTGACAAAAGAGAAGATTTCAACAAACTAAAGATCCAGTAGTTCATATAAACCCATCAAACTTATCTTGATTAAGCTTTTGTATAGGATTCACTAGTTGTTAGCAATCTTTTAGAGAACTTATATCATTGATTTATAGCATTGTAATCATCCATTATTGTCATTAGCATTAATTCAATTTCAATTTGCATTATCTTTCTTGTCCATGTCATCTGAAAATCCAATTCAATCTGAAAATAACGCACCTTTAGAAGTAGAAGTTGAAGTAGAAGTAGTTAAGGATATTATTACACACAAATCGTTAGTATCAGTATATCACGATTATTGCCTTAATAGATTTATAGCATTATTTTCAAGTGCATCTAATGATCCTCAAGATAACATAGATTCATTTCCACCACCCTTAATTAGGCGTACTCAACCTAATCATTTAGAAATCCAAGAAGATGAAATTATAAAAGAAAAATTAACTGAGGAAACTTTGATATTACCTATACCTCAAGAAGCTATTGATATATATAGAGCAGCCCAGCCTTACGGTTCTTAGACGTTTAAAGTGTTACAATTATCTACTCGAAATTTCATGGATTTTTCAATAAATTAAAACTTTAGTTACCTTAGACGAAAGAAAAATATACCTAAAACACCTACAATTGTCTCATACACCCTGCGTGTGCCGCGGGATTTAGTGGCTGACTGATCCACCAGCCTTATGTCCAGACCTTCACATAGTAAACAGAGCATGGCATGAGCATTACCTACCTCCCCTCCTCTCTCATTACCATGGTGCAGACTCATGAACATGAACAATAAAAATAGGAATAAGAGAAGTGTAAGAAGATTACCTAGAGAAGCGTTCCACAGAAGAAACCCACGGGGAGGACAAATGAAGCTTGGGCCTCTATTTATAGGCCTCTGGCCCCTTGGACTTTCTTCTAGAAACTTCTAACCTCCTTACAAACTTTCTATTTCCAGATTGCTTTGCATGTTTATTTTCTATTTTTGGGAAATTCCACCTCTTATTTCTATTTTTGGTTTTTCTTCTTTTTATTTTTTGCAATTCTTTTCTTTTTATTTTTGGTTCTTTTTCTTTTTTTCTTTTTATTTTTCTTAAATTAAGGTTTGCTTTCAGACTTTATACACATTAAATAAATTCCAAAGGCTAAACTTATGGTAAATGACAAAACTAAGGTTCCAACCTAGGGTTTCCATGGAGCTATACTTTGTTTCATGGACTATTTACAAAATCACATGGTTTCGCATCACACAATCGAATAAATAAGCCAAAACATGTATAGAAAATATCCTCTCTCTTGATCAAAACATCACACAAAACTCCTAAAATCAATCAACTTTGAAAAAAAATCAAGCACACTTCGTTGTGGGATTTCATCCCGACAGCGGTATGTTTAAAACTCGCCGCCGGTATAGGCGCCGATATGGGCATCGGTATAGGCGTCGGTAGTTCCTAGTAAGTTACCGATGCTTATACCAAAACTCATACCGACGCATATACCGGCACATATACCGATGCATATACCGACGCATATACTGATGCAAATACCGGCGGCTGCGGGCCACACCGACGATCCGTTTAAAATGGTCATACTGACAGTCACTTGACCATCGGTATCTCTAAGTGACATTTTCTGAGGCCCATACTGACATCGACTATGACCGTCGGTATGCCCCTCATATGTTGTAGTGAAGGAAATACAAGTCATGATCAGGAGCCTAGAAGGCTTCACAAAAGTGAGAGAAAGGAGGAGAAAAAGCCATAAGGGTAATATTGAGATGTCTCCCTCTCACACAACTCCGTAAACAAATATTTTCTTTTAATTTGGAGAAAGAGATCAATGAATTGTGTTTTTTTGGTATTGTACTTTAGTAAATCACAACACCATTTATCCAAAGGAATGGGTACAAGAATAGGGATTTATCAATGCAAATTGCACTCATAAACATGCATTTATGTTCATATCAGACTACACTGCATAGACTTTCAAAACAATAACACTATGTATCACTTAGAGACTTCATATACAAACAAACTTCAAAGATAAAGGTATTTGGCAATAGGAAGTACTCCGTTGATTAATAAGATTGCTTATACATCATTCTATAATAAGAGCACGATTTGCACATCAATAGTAGAGAGCATTATCCGATAGACTTTTTGGAATACACTGCTCCATAGAAACTTCTTCCAAAGTCAATGTAACATATTGTAATGAGCTACTCCGTTCTTCTTCATAATCTTCATACTATTCCATACTTCAAAATTTACAATAAGCACCAAAAATTACACACTTTGAAAACTATTGAAATCTCCATATCGAGAAATACATTTTCCCATTACAAAGTAAGTTTACAAAAAAATTTGGTCATCCACATTGATTGGTAACATGGGCTTGCACACTGGATCCGAACTCACTAATTACAAAATGAGATGTTTACAAATCATCATCATTATTTTTCATTTCAGGGAAAATTATCCTTTCTATATCATACCTAAGCTCATTGAACATCTCTTCTATGTTCTCTTTTGCAAGTCTGATTTCCACTTCAAAATGAGATGTTTACAAAATGAGATGTTTACAAATCATCATCATTATTTTTCATTTCAGGGAAAATTATCCTTTCTATATCATACCTAAGCTCATTGAACATCTCTTCTATGTTCTATTTTGGAAGTCTGATTTCTCTTTCTATATCATACCTAAGCTCATTGAACATCTCTTCTATGTTCTCTTTTGCAAGTCTGATTTCATCATTCTTGCTTTCTCCACTTCCCACTTATCCTTTTCGTAAGTGATGGCAATATACTTCTTTTGAAATTCCTCCAACCTTACTGCCTTTATTGAATTCCTCTCGCTAAGTCTTTGAGAAGTTTTGGACAAATTGTTTCATTGGGATACATCTAGTGATAGATAAAAACACTGCATTTAATTGTAGGTAGCTTCACTTTACCATCAATTTGTTTTCATTTTTCATTAGTCTATAGGAGGAAAATGTATGTAATATCAAAATTTGGTGTGATGTTTTTGCTGTACGGTCCCCTTGTTCCTGCTGTTTTCGGCATCATTCTTCATCTGCTTCGGACTTCCTTCTTCTTTCCTCTTCCGCATGACACTTGTTCATATTCTTCTTGTAGTCTCTTCCATGTTTCCTCTTCCTCTGTTCTTGCTCCCTCTTCCTCTCTTGCCTTTCTCTTCGCTTCTTCCTCTATAGCCTTCCTCTCACCGTCTTACTGCTGATTCTCCTCCACCTATTGCCTTCAAGACCTCTCCTCTTCATATCGATAATTGTTACTTTGATCCTACGAGGTCCCTTCCACTGGCTTCCCCTCTACAACTCTCTTTTTTAGGATTTGAAGGAATACCTTCATTATGCATACTATGTATTCTCAAGGTAAAAATACAGGGCTTTTGGAAATAAAACAAACTAAATATGAATCCAACTTTTCAATCTAGCATAGTGTTAATTGCTCTTCTTGATCTCTGAAATAACCTTCTCACCTCCTTCTTTAAGTTTCGAAAAATAATTTCGGCCCTATTCACCTGCGTTTTGGCCGATTCCTTCATCAATACAAGTAAATATTCGGATACTCCATAATGTTTTGCATGTAGATTTATAATCATGGTCATTAAAAGTAACACCCACTTAATTGGGTTGTCATCCAGAAGTTGGATGAATCCATATTCCCTAAAGAAGGGTTTTCCTAACAACGCATAGATTTCTGCTACATTAACACACTCTGTTGTAGCTGTAATTCCTATACTAGCCACATGGAGTCGTTCGGCAATCAGGGTGGATGATAGTGGGAAGGTATCTTGCCCTATCTATCGGCTTATCTCCTGCATGTTGAGGTCATTACCATCGATCTATCATGCTATCTCCTTGGTGATATCTCTCATCTCTGGATGGGGATGAACGCTTCTCCAATCCAACCATGCACACTATAGGAGTCCTCTGCACTCAAACCATTCCTTCTATTCTTCTGAGAGCATCTTTGGTATGTCCAACAGATGACAATCGGAGAAGATGGCCACCATATATGCACTGTTGGAATGTCTATGACTGTTGTAGACTGCTGCTAGTCTGTTGGCTATGCTCACAACTTAGCCAAATAAGCCAGATTAGGCATGGTCCTCAACCTTTTATGGCATGCATTTCTTTATTGAGAGTGTTGGGTCTCTAAATTATTTCCCTAAATGGTATCTTAACTCCAGTGATTCTATACTCATCATGGCTCTCAAAATAAGAATTACACTATCAGATTCCAAACATTATGACCGCCACTATTGTTGATTGCATGTACAATTTCCATGCATAGTAGCTACTCCACTGATTATTGCCAATTATTGCATGATTTTGTATTTTTCTTAGTTTCAAGAAATCTATTTTATTTATGTATATATACACATATACACACACATACAAACACACACACACACACACATACATACATATATATATATATATATATATATATATATATATATATATATATATATATATATATATATATATATTTATATATATATATATATATATATATATATATATATATATATATATATATATATATATATATATATATATATATATATATATATATATATATATATATATATGAGTTTACCCTTCGAAATTCTGATAGGGTCGCAATTTAGACCTATTGATGACCGTTGGTAATAGTTCGCTTGCCAACGTGACCAATCGAAAGGAGCTTGGTCCACAAAGTTTGTGAATCCAAAACAGACCAGTCTATCGTAGTTTGAGTTTCCCCATTTTCCTCTTCATCTTGGAACGGAAGTACGGCACTAGATCACGAGGCCAAAAAATCTTGGTTCATAAATTTCTATCATGCCATTTATTTTGACGACTATGCACCCCTTGTAGTAACAAAAAGATATGATACCAATGCCCATCCAACTACTGTAGCTAATCCATCCCATAAGAAAATGAGTCTTCTGGTACCAATCGCTTTCGGATCATAATCTAGAGACTTGGTACTATGAACTCAAATGGAAGGACCACCTCCTATTTGTAAAGCAATTTGAAAGGTATGCTACCCACAAAGACTCTATAGGATGTCCTATATGCCCAATTCACGATGCGAAGAATGATTTCCCAGTGATTTGTAGAGTACAATAACATATTCTGTAGCATGTGCAACAGGACCTTGTTGGTGTTTTCCTCCAATCCATTTGCTTGTGGGTAATAGAGAGAACTAAATTTGTGCTCAATCTCATACTCTGAAGCTAGTTCTAAAATTATATAATTCAAGAAATGGGTTCCCCTATCTGATACTAATTCCATAGCAAGTCCGTACCTTGAAAGGATTTCATTTTGTAGTTTCTTAGCTACTCTACCTGTTGTGGCCTATTTGGTTACCCAGGCTTTCACCCATGTGGTCCAGTAATTGGTGCAAGTCAAAATATACAAGGCTTTTGTCCCCCCGACTTGTGGTTTGATTGTTCCAATAAAGTCTAGGCCCCATTTTTAAAAGGGTTCTAGTAGAAGAATTGGCTATAGTGGGAAATGGTGTCTATCGCGAGGTTCACAAGTTTGTTGATATGGGTTACAATTCCACACTACATGTTGAACATCCGTGTAAATTATTTGCCATCATAGTCCAGCCTATTGGATTTTTCAGACCGTAGTCAAGTGATTGAAGTGACCACCTACATCGCTAGCATGAGCTTTGTAGATAACTGTGGCTATCTCATGTGGAGGTACACATCATAACCGAATTCCAATGGGATCCATGTGGTAGAACTATCCATAATGATCATAAATTGTTAACTATGGAACCCAAGTTTCTTCTAGTTGCAAATTACAAATGAGATGGAGCGATTTCATTTTCCAGAAAGCTCAGCATTTCCTCATACTAGGTTGGTGAAGCATGGGGAGTCATACTCAAACTCTTCGAGTGAGAGCACCAACCTAGGTAGCCGTCTGTAGAGTAGGTACTGGGGTACCAAATTTTAGCAGGAGCATGCACTATGCACTCCAATACCTTGCCTACTCAAGGGACGTTCTCCTTAGGGAAATATACCCTTTAACACTTTTGTGAGCAAGCGGATCGCAAAAATTGCACAGTCAATGTAGAAACTCAGAAAAAAGATCACTAACAATGGCAATAGTGAAGGACGAAACCTCTCCTTAGTTTACACAGATGATTACAATATAGGCAAAAGAAATGCTCTAAAGTTTGATGTTCCAAACTAACATGCCATTCCAGAACTAAACAACATCAATACAACAGATTCATCCAGTTCGTACAATGAACACAATTAGATGCAGATTGGTACTGATCAGTACAAAGTGTGAAGGCTTGCTCTAAGGGAAAGAGCACGAAAATACTAGTAACACGAAAATACCACTCACTCACAATGAATGACAAAACCAATCCACTTCCTTCACACTATAGTGCTATTAGCCCTCCACTGGGAATCCCACGCTCTATATCCTCACCATAGAGTGACTTCCTACAGTAGTCTTATAGGCACAGAATGGAAAGAGAGGACCCCTCTATGTACGTATGTATATGTTTTCAATGAGTACAAGTCTATTGCTTTTATAGGCTCCAATAGGCCAAGAGGGCCTTGCCCATTCCTCATGTCCACTGAAGATGCACCGATTGATTGCTCCAAAATTGGAAGGGTAGATCAAATATGCCACTAGATTTGAATTGGATCCTCAAAAATAGGAAGTCATCACGAATAGTTGGCGGCAATAGTCTTTTATTCTTTTACACTTTTACCACTTATTCTTTTACTGTCACTTTTGCATCCAAGCTAAGATCCCCATTATGTGCCGCTCGGGATATTGGAATCACCCTGAGAAGCACATCCTTCACATAATTCTCATAATTCTTGTAGTAGCTTTTGACCTTTACATATTGAGTGGTAGGAGATGGTGGGTGGTGTGAGAGCTGTGGGTGGAGTGGTGGGAGGTTGTGGGTGTTGTGGGAGGTGTGGGTGGAGTGGTGGGAGGTTGTGGGTGGTGTGGGTGAAGTTGTAGGGGGGTGTGGGTGGACTGGTGGGAGGTGGTGGAGGGTGTGGGAGGTATGGGTGGAGTGGTGGGAGGTTGTGGTGGGTGGGGAAGGTGTGGGTGGAGTGGTGGGAGGTTGTGGGTGGTGTGGGTGGAGTGGTGGGAGGTTGTGGGTTGTGTGGGAGGTGTGGGTGGAGTGGTGGGAGGTTGTGGGTGGTGTGGGAGGTGTGGGTGGAGTGGTGGGAGGTTGTGGGTGGTGCAGGAGGTGTGCTTGGAGTGGTGGGAGGTTGTGGGTGGTGTGGGAAGTGTGGGTGGAGGGGTGGGAGGTTGTGGGTGGTGCAGGAGGTGTGCTTGGAGTGGTGGGAGGTTGTGGGTGGTGTGGGAGGTGTAGGTGGAGTGGTGGGAGGTTGTGGGTGGTGTGGGAGGTGTGGGTGGAGTGGGGTGCGAGAGTGGTATGACCACTCCCTTAGGGAGGCATGTGCATCCATTTGTAGCTGAAGCTTCACAATATCGTTTTTCCGATCAATGATTTCAAGGCAACCATTTGAATGGAACTAGCCAATGTCACCAGTGTAGAACCATCTCATCCCTGTCTTATCAACCTTATAAACTTCATCTATTTTTGCTTGGTTTTCGAAATATCCAAGAGTCACACTAGGACCCCGAATCACTATTTCACCCCTTGGCATTGGGCTATCAGTTATCCTATAGCCTCCTTCCTACTAGTTGATCAGATTCAAATAACAATGAGGTAGTGGAGGACCAACACGACCAACTATTAAGTCATCCCATTTAGAGAAAGACGCTCCCCATGCAAATGTTCATAAATCTTTGTGTATCTCAAAATAGGAGTGCACCACCAGAAAGCATCCCACGAACTCGTCCACCAAGAACAACTCTAATTCTTTTGAAAACAAGGGTGTCCCATAAATTCTTTTTACGACCCCACGCACCAAGCCAACTTCCTTCTATAGCTACAAGTCTCCTTCTATATGAAAGTTCAAAGATTGTCTTTGAAAGGCTACCTTTGGCATCCACCATTTTCCTCACACCATCTCACACACAATCCAGTATTTTGCTGGAACAACAGCCATAAGTGTTGGACTCAACTCTGCAGCATCACCTTTTGAGGCTTTCTTGATTTTACTCAATGTATCAGTAAATGTTAGAGGACTACCATATCGAATAGCACCTCAAGAAGCATAAATAACAGAGTCAGCAGCAAGCTCAAGGACATGCGCAAGAGGTAAGTATGCCAAGTAAACATCGTTTGGACCTAGTTCTGGAACAAGCTTAGAAATGCCTATAACTGTAGCCACCATGTTTTCATGCATCGGGAGGGGGGGGGAGGGGAGAGCGGGGTGGTGGGGGTTGTGGGGGGTGGTGGTGGGAGAGAGGAGGGGAGGGCCAGGGTGGTGGGGGCTGCAAGGGTGGTGGGGGGAGAGAGCAGGGGAGGGTGGGGCTGATGGGGATTGCAGGGGTGGTGGGGGGGGGGGGGGAGGAGAGGGCGGGGATGGTGAGGGCTGCGGGGGTGGTCTGGCCAGAGATGAGGGGAGAGCGGGGGTGGTGGGGGCTCCGGGGGTGGTGGGGGGAGAGAGGATTGAAGGGAAGGGGTGGTGGGGGTTGCGGGGGTGGTGGGGGGAGAGAGGACGGGAGGGCGAGGGAGAAAGGAGGGGAGGGCGGGGGTGGTGAGGGCAGAGAGGAGGGGAGAGCGCGGGTGGTGGGGGCTGTGGGGGTGGTGGAGGGAGAGAGGAGGGGAGAACGGGGATGGTGGGAGAAGAGAAAGATAGATAGATAGAGAGAGAGAGAGGAGGGAGAGAGAAAGAGAGAGAGAGAGAGAGAGAGAGAGAGAGAGAGAGAGAGAGAGAGAGAGAGAGAGAGAGAGGCGGGGGGAGTGGTTTAAAGAGGGTCATGGGGGAAAAGATGCGGGGGGAGTGAGGGCTATGGGGAAGGGAGAGAGAGAGAGAGAGAGAGAGAGAGAGAGAGAGAGAGAGAGAGAGAGAGAGAGAGAGAGAGAGAGAGAGAGAGAGAGAGAGAGAGAGAGAGAGAGAGAGAGAGAGAGAGAGAGAGAGAGAGAGAGAGGGAGGGAGGGAGGGAGGGAGGGAGGGATGGAGGGAGGGAGGGAGGGAGGGAGGGAGGGAGGGAGGGAGGGAGGGAGGGAGGGAGGGAGGGAGGGAGGGAGGGAGGGAGAGAGAGAGAGAGAGAGAGAGAGAGAGAGAGAGAGAGAGAGAGAGAGAGAGAGAGAGAGAGAGAGAGAGAGAGAGAGAGAGAGAGAGAGAGAGAGAGAGAGAGAGAGACAAAGAGATTGTGCACGTGGGGAAGGGAGCTATGAGAGGAGAGGGAGCTACGAGAGGAGAGGGACCTACGAGAGGAGAGGGAGCTGTGGGAGGAGAGGGAGCTGCAGAAGGGGAGAGAGAGAGAGAGAGAGAGAGAGAGAGAGAGAGAGAGAGAGAGAGAGAGAGAGAGAGAGAGAGAGAGAGAGAGAGAGAGAGAGAGAGAGAGAGAGAGAGAGAGAGAGAGAGAGAGAGAGAGAGATTGCAGACATGGGGAAGGGAGCTATGAGAGAGAGGAGAGTGAGAGAGAGAGATAAATTGTGCGCACTAGAGACCCCCACATCTAGCTTTTACCGTCCCGGTGCAACTTCTCCTTCATTTGCTTATTGAATAGACCAAAATAAACTGCAAACACTGAATGAAATGTGGTATGTACAGTGGATGAAGTTCTCCCATCTTGCCTTAATACAGGTAATTCTTCACCATGGAGATATTAACCAGGGGTATCCTCTTACCCTGCAAATCCTCTAGATTTAGTGCTCCATGTGGTAATACCTTTACCACTCTGTATGGTCCTATCCATTTGGGTGCCAATTTGGTTGAAACTGCTGGGATTCGATACACCAAAACCAAGGATCCTTCCTGTACTTCATTGGTCCTAAGATACCTGTCCTGCAGTCTTTTGTGCTTTTCTTGTGTTACCTGAAGTTTTTGCATTGCTTCTTCTCTGTATTCTTCTAATGTTACCAGTCTCTTAATGGGAGGTTCAATTCCAATGGCCTTGGCTCTAATTTTGCTTTTGATAATAAATTCGAATGGTGCTAGTGCCTCTTTTCCATATACTAGGCAAAATGGACTCTCGCTAGTGGTAAAAACTTTGATGATCAAACGATAATTTGCGCAGCAACCCAATCAAAATCTGATTGGAGCTTTCTGCTTGGCCATTCGCCCTTGGATAGTAGGCACAAGACTTTTTATGAAAAACCTTGTACCTGTCAAATATAAATTGGAGCAAGTGATTTACAAAATGCATGCCTCTATTACTAATGCTTTCCAGTGTGCAACCAAATGTTGAGAAAATATGTTTATACATAAACTTAACTATTGTTAAAGTTGTTCAGTCCATAGTAGCTTTAGCCTCTATCCATTTAGTTGCATAACATGTGGCCATCAAAATATACTTCTTACCCCCAGGTTGAGCAATTGGACTGATTGGTCCTATGAAATCAAGACCCCATTGTTCAAATGGGAGCCATCCTCTAGATATGACTAATTGTTGGAAATTCAATCTACTTCGCGTAGTAGCACATCTTTGGCAAATGTGGCATTCTTTAGCAAACTTGATCGCACCCCGGTAGATATGAGGTCACCATAATCCTTTGTGGATAATTCTGTGAGCCAATTCTTCCCCTTTTAGATGCCCTTCATTGTGTGCTACCTCAAGCAAAAGGTTTACCTCCTTTGGATAAACACACTTTCTCAACATATCATCCTGACAATATCTATAGAAATTCCCATTTATGAGTGAGTACGCTTTGGTTTTAAGGAGTAATCTTCACTTTTCTATAGATGTCAAATGCTCTAAGAGTTTTCTAGTAGTAAGAAAATTGAGAATTCCATCATACCAATCAGTCTGAGTTGCTACTATGAAGAGATTGCTATCCACCAATTCATCATTAATACCAGTTGCCTTCTCGCTCATTGCAGTCTTGGATACTTGTTCTGCCATGTAGTGCTCTCTTCCTGGCTTAATATGAATATCAAAGTTAAATTCTTGAAACAGAAGTAACCATCTCCAAACCCTTCTAGCTACTCTAGGCTTGTTTATCAAGAATTTCAGGGGCTGATGGTCAGATATGACTATGAAACGTACCCCAAGAAGGTAATGCCAAAACTTCTGAAGAGCAATTACAATGGCCAAACCTTCCCTTTCGGTCATACTATAGTTCCTTTCTACCTTGGTGAGTAGTCTGTTGGCATAGGAGATAGGTCTATCAACCTTGTGTGATGATGGTTGAGCTAGAATTGCACCAACAACATGAAGAGTGGCATCTCTATGCACATGAAACTCTAATGACCAGTTAGGAACACTTAAACATGGAGCACTACATAACCTCAATTTTAGTTCAAAAAATGCTTTCTCAGCTTCAACACTCCATGAGAAAGGGACCTTTTAACAAGTAATCCTTGATAAGGGCTTAGCTATTTCTAAATACATTCGTATAAATCTTCCATGGCCCAAATAACTTTGCACTTCCTTTGGGTTTTGTGGAATAGGCATGGAAAGAGTAGCAGTAACCTTTGCAGGATCCACCGTTATCCCTTTAGCAGATACTAAGTGACCAAGAAGAGTGCCCTTAGTGACCAAAAAGTGACATTTAGCAGGATTTAACTTCAAACCTATTCTGAGACATTGCTCAAAGATTTCCTTTAGATTTTCCAAATGGTCATGGAAATCTTGAACTGCTGCACTTCTATCTATGCCTCAAAGTACTAAAAAGTCATCCATGAAAATGCGTAGAAAGGTGGTCAACCATTTGCCCAATATTAGATACATTGTTCTATTAAATGAAGCTGGTGCATTCTTCAAATCAAAAGCCATGTGGGTATAGACATAAGTGCCCCAGGGAGTAACGAATGCTCTTTTGTCCATATCATGAGGATGGATCACTATCTGATTCTGGCCACTAAAACCATCCCAGAAGCTATAAAAAGTGTGACCGGCTACTTCCTCAAGTACTTGCTCTCTGAAGGGGTGAGGAAATCCATCTTGAACAGTCACTTTATTTCAGGCATGAAAATCAACGCAAACTCTTATTTTTTCACTATTTTCTTGGGTACAATAACCATTGAAGAAAGCCACCTGGAATGTTCTACTGGAACAATTATAGCTGCTTCTTCTAATTTTGTAATTTCCAAGTTTATCGCCTCTGCATAATTTGGATTGAGTCGA
Organism: Ceratopteris richardii; assembly: GCA_020310875.1. Taxonomy (NCBI): domain Eukaryota; kingdom Viridiplantae; phylum Streptophyta; class Polypodiopsida; order Polypodiales; family Pteridaceae; genus Ceratopteris; species Ceratopteris richardii. The sequence continues at coordinate 108,537,231 of CM035409.1, read as the reverse complement.
TATGACCTACTTCTTGCAGGCACGGCTCCCTCAACTAAGGGTATTCGATGTAATCCAAGCTCCTCTGGTATCCCTGTTAGATCTTTGTAGGACCATGTGAAGACATTTTTGTATGCAAAAAGTAAAGAAGTTACCTTCTGTAGTAAAGGGGGATAATGCCATAGCCAAGAGGGCAAGTGGATATTGACAACATTTGAATTGGTTGCCAGCTCTTTAGGAGTGGAATAGTAATTCAATGTTAAGTTGGGAAGAAATCTACTTCAAAAGTGCTAAACAATCATAGAATATCCATAGAATCACTTTTTTCGATGGTCTCTTAGTCACCCTTTAGTTGAAAGGGAATATAATAGTCCCTTTAATAAGAGGATATCCTTATTATCTTCATCTTCAATGAACCTAACTAAGCCTTACTCAAATCTCACCACAAATTCACCAATGGCATAGAGTCCAATCCACAAGGCTATTTCCACACACTGAACTTAGAAAACAAATAGACATAGATATTATGTAGTTCCTTGAAGATTGAGTTTACATGTATGTCAGATTATGTAGAGACTAAAGAGAAGTTCAAGGGCTACATATGGATCATCCTAAAGAATGCAAATGTAGATGAAAGACTTTTGAAGCAATATTATGAGACTTATCTAGTAGGAGGAACACTTGAATTCTAAGTTGAACAATGGAATTCTAAGACCTTGAAGGAGGAGGATGAAGAGTTCAAGGTAGATCATCTATAGATTCAAAACTATTTGTAGAGAAAGTCAAAGACGTTGCATGGTTGAAAGGACTTGATACGTTTGTGGGTGTTGGTGTGGGTGTGATTGAGAGAGAGATTTTTACAAGGTGTGTTGTTTGGGAGTGATGAAGCGCGATTGACAAGATTAACAAAGTGGGTATTTTAGTCACTGCTGCAGTATGGAGATGTTGCTTGGGGCAGAGCATTGATGGCGGGGTCACTGACGCGATCGATTGTGTTGCCTACGAGACCACATATGGAATGGGCATTGGTAGCATGAAGGTCAGAATTCACCTTAGCATCTTTGGTTGAGGCAAGGCTAAACCAAACAATTATGTTGCATGAATATAGCTCTGATACCACTTGAAGTGGATAACTGCAGAGGAAGGCTAGCAGTGGAGCTCGACATAGTAAAGAGAAAGGACCTCCAGATAGAATAGAAATGTGCACCTTAATTCATTAACCACAAAGGTTATATCTATACAAGAACTTAGGCTTGACATTGAATGTTGTGAGCCAAGTTTGGTGATGCACATGGTTCATGACAAAGTGCACAGAAAAGGGCCACTGCAAAAAAAAGGTAGATAATGACAAGTCTGGAGGGCATTGACAAAGTTGGATACAGTTTGAAACATATCATAGTATGATAAGAGTCACTGTATCGATCATAGATAGTGCGATGCCCCACATAAAAACTTACGTTTCAGAAAGATGTGCTACGATTCACACTATCGGTGTTTCTTAGTTGGCACGTGGTAGTAGTCTTGATGTATAAATCCACATTTCTACATACAAGAGACTAGTACATTTAATTTGAAGCCAAAAGAGAGTTACAATTGAATTGAAGAGACAATACTAGTTCATATATGATTATTACCAATATATAGAATAATACATATTTCCTTGAATTATGTAGGTAGCCACGATATATGGAACATTTCATAAACGAGATTTCCAACACACATAACCTAATTAGCATATATATGGAACATTTCATAAACAAATGACGACAACTTTTGGAAGAACAACCCATGAAAGAGACTGCACCCACAATTGGGCAATTCTTGGATCATTTTGTGGAGGAGGTTGACGTCCATCAGAAGGTGGTGGCGGAGAGATTTGAAGTACTCTTCCCTCATCCCTACCACGAAGCATTGCATTCCGAAGACGCATTCGACCTAAATTATAGCCCACCGGCACCAACACGCTTGAATAAATATTTGATCCCCTTTGTACGCCAATGCTGTAGTATCGAAGCCCATTGAGCTCAAATGCACCATTCTTTTGATTATCGATTCTCCAACCCGTTATTTCTCTCGGACAATTCTACAAGAGTGGTCTACATAAAAAGGGATAACAAAAAAGGAAACATGAAAAAATTCTTGAACATATATATATATACTGTTTACATCATAAAAGACACGTTCCTCGCAAAAAAAAAACCCATAAAATTCAATAGTTGTCTGCAAAACTAAAAGTCCCAGCAATAAATTTCCATAGAAGCGTATCATCCCAACAGTAAACTTCAATAGTAGTAGAGTAGGGAAGAAGCCTTACTTGACCCCAACCAAGGTCCATGATGTCCAAATCCCACTTGGCGATGATGCTTGCAATATCTATCTTGACTATGATGCGTGCAATATTAGAGAGAGAGAGAGAGAGAGAGAGAGAGAGAGAGAGAGAGAGAGTTGCAATAGTTTACCTACACAATGGAGACTATGGGCATTGGGACGCATTGACTGAGTCATGCCAGCAATAATTTGCGTTAGAGAGAGAGAGAGAGAGAGCTTTCTCTGACTGAGTCATGACATTAGTTTCTTGCTTTCTCTGAAAAGCCTCAACGACGTGAGACGTTCGCTTGTTTGGATGACAAGAGGGAAAGGTATGCAATAAATGATAATCTGTGAGGGGAATTGACTGAGTTTCACGATTTACCGCAAGGATTAATTTTGCCTTTGCTTTCAAATGTCTTAACACTAGTTTGGTACCAAAACAGGGCACTTAAGTGTCCTTTTTTGACAATTTTCCAAAAAATCACATACCTTCTACAAAGAGAATTTGAGAAAACCATTTAACACACATATTAAATATACTTCAAAGGTTAATGCAAAAGTATAAAACACAATAAATCATGTTTTGTGCTCATGTAAAGAGCCTCTCAACATGCTATGGTAGTGAACAGGATGAAAATTCTTGATCAAATGTATTTTTATCAAAAGAAAAAAATTCATCATATGAAAGAAAAAATTATACACATTCCTTGAAAAATAGATCACATGGTATGAACCTCAAACTCACTTAGAAGAATCATTTCAATTCAAATAAAATCAATTATTTTGACTTTGTACACCAAAAACAGTAACTTGTTTTAATTATGGTTCAAACAAACTTATGGGAATCCATAGAAGTGTACAAATGTGCCAACAATTAAACAAGTTATGAAGACGACAACTAAGGTATACACACATAAAATCAACTGATATGACTCTAGTCACCAAAAATAGAAAACTAAAGCCTACATATATGACTCAGAAAAAATTATGAGACATCATTCAAGGTGTACACATTCAAGTTACCAAGTAGAAATATGTGATATAACAAACCAAAGCTTACATATAGGAGGCTAAATAATTTATTGAAATCAACCAAAAATTTCATGTCTTTGGACAGAACCAAGAATCTTTTGTTGTGTGGGCATCAACCAAATTCTATAGATACAATCATGAATAGTTTGTGAACACATACTCAAAAGTGTTTGATATAATCTTTGATATCATAAAATGATAAGGATCATTTGAAAACATTTCATCATTTCCATCATGGATGCCATCTTCTTTTTGTCAAATGAAATATGTATGCCAATTATTTTCATTCTTATCAGAATCACCATTGCGGATCACATATTATTTGATGAGATTAAGAATGAAACATGAAATGAAAGCATATTTTCAAAGGTTTAATACTTAGAATCGCATTTAAATAATTATTATTTTTCATCATAATTTTTTATTCCACCTTTGGAGCTATGTTCTTTTTTTGAACATAGAAATATATGTTTTGCCAATCAAGCATGAAAGTCCGCACCAAATGTAATGGCTACTAGTTCAAAGTGGAGGCCTTCTAACTTTGAATAAAAATATGCATTCAATTAGTATGAAGGTTAGCCATTGAAAACTTGCCAATTCTTTGCAATCTCACTTACACACAAGTTATAGTGAGCCATTCTTTAAAAGGTGCGATAAATGGCAGTGCTCTAAAGAAGACAAGTTTTGAGTCCATGTTTATCACTTATGTAAGTGTTCAACCTTCTCCAAAGATCCCTAGACACTTGCTTTACAATGCCAAAGTGCATGAATAGCTTTCCATTTCCTAAAACATATCCAATTTGTCAAAATGTTTGAATTGTGTTATTTTTTCAGTTATGGTAAAAGTTGAGTTTTCAAAAATCCCCATTTTCTTCTTCATTTAATAACCCATGCGAAGTTGTAAAATGTCAAAGATTATATTCTTCTCTAAAAGTACATGATGTGATCTATTTAATCCAAGTGAGTATGCCATCAAAGCCTCAAGGGTGTCATCAAGAAAAATCAATCAATTTGGTCTAAAGGCAGGACACTTAAGTGTCCCAGGACACTCAAGTGTCCTAGTACAGAACTAGTGTTAAGTCAACTCGAGAATCACGTGACTTACACGGTAAAGCTGTAATGTAGGCTATGGTTTTCATAACATCGTACTGTGTACATCACGTTCCTAGAAGCCGAGTGCTGTGGAGAAGCCAAGTGCTGTGGAGTAGATAGGAGTGGAAAAAAGATGTGTCTTGCAAGAGAGTGCATGGTACTTCTTGCAAAGTGCATGAAAACACATGAAAGAGAGTTTCCAGATGAACCTCTAGAGATTCGTACATCAAATTATTCAAGACGTTTGCTAACAAGAGAGCATGGAAGATGGAATGGAGTGACTAAAGGTAGAGAGCATGGAAGATGGAATGGAGTGACTAAAGGTAGATTCTCTCTTTAACAAAAGGCCAAAAGATTTCAGAAAAGTGAGACAAAGAAGAAGAATAAGTCATAAGGGTAATATTGAGATGCTTCCCTCTTGCACACCTCCGTAAACAAAAATTCTCTATAATTTGGACAAAGAGGTCAATGACTTGAATCATTGCAACAACCTAAGAATTACGACCACCATGTGCTAGAGAGATGACTCTTCTCCCAACCTTATGCCTATATATATAGATGCTCAAATCGACAAGGACCACAAATGTAACTAGAGTCCACAAGTGCATATGCAATCTCCTCCACTCCTTTCATATCTTCCACTAGAGTCTACTAGTGGTTGGAGTGATCTCGACTAGTGCTTTAGCATCTTCACTAGAGTCCACTAGTGGTTGGTGTACTCATCACTCAAGTTAATTCTCGCTAGACCCAAGTTAACTCATGTTAAAAAAAAAGGCTATAGAGCTCCTTGGGCAAAAATCTCTCCCCATACTCCCCATGGGGGTTGAGCCCAAGACCTCCTTCGTGACCTTGAGACTTCACCACTAGGCTAAGTGGATTAATTGTTTAAGAGAACACATGGACTTATCCTTAAGTCAAGTCTCGAGATATTTGGCCATACACACGAGTGAGCAAAGATTTTCGTCCTTGAGAATAAAGCTATATATACTAACCGTAGGCAACCCCCGAGCCTCATGTTCTTAAACCAGAAGAACATGGTCATGTTCTAAAACTAAAAGAACATGTCTCATCTCTATGGTGGGATCCTTGCCCAAATGATTCAAAACACCGTCCGGCTTTGCACATTGATAAACTGGTCAAAGTACAAAGTAGTGCATTAATATTAACGGTGGATCTAAAAACATGCCTAGCCACTTGAGTGTGTCTCAATTTGTGATCTAGGCACAGACATATGAAATGGATGGATTCCAATTAAGATTCCATTTCTAGGCATGACTAGTGCATGGACTTTAGGATGGGATTTATATCCCAATCAAGACTTTCTGAACTCTTGATTCACTTGAATTTGATTTGGAAAACTTGAAGTTTGGTTGATCCAAATATCTGACTTGGATGTTTGTACAAAATGTAACTCCCAACCAACAGTTACTTGATTTCTTCACTCAAGTTGAGGACTACTCGGTCCTAATAGGCTTGAAAATTCTATGTAAATTGAGCTAAAAGTTCTTGGGAATTGTCAATCCGGTGAGCAATTCCTAACTTCTTTATTCTAGAGTTTTACGCAAATCTTAGAAAGTCATTAGAGTTATGCTAGAGAACTAGAAGCAAACTCAAATGAATAAGTTAATCTTGGAATTGACATCTTTTGAAGATCGAATATGTTCTTGTACATAACATCTATTTGGGATGTTTAATTTAGTTATCTATTTCCACTCTGCTAACCCAAGACTTTTGCGAAAGGAATCAGATACCATATCTGAGTCAATTCGAAAAGATTTGGAAAGGAGAAGCATATAACTAAAAATCTGTATAACTAATTCAAACTTCTAAGATAGAAAATTTCTATGAGTCGAATACTTGATGACCCAAGACTTTAACTTCTTAACAATCTGTTTCAACAATTTATTGAATCATTTTTCCTTCCTATCTTTAAGAGAAAGAGAACTCAATTCTCAAAAAGACTCATAGGCCAACCACAAGGTACTAGTGTGGTATCCAACATCACTCTGTTGACCCACATAAGTTCTATTGATGAGTTTTTATTCAAACAATGCTTCACCTAAGACTAAGGTCATGCCTATATTCAATCATTATGACTTCAAAAACTTTATGGTTCTACAAATTTGGAATATCTCAACTATCTATGGAACTTTAAAAGTTCCATTAGTTCACATTCTTGGGATAGAGTTGAATAAAAGCATTCCAAACGATCCTACTTGGATGCGTTATTTCTCAAATCCAAGGTAACAATTACATATGGGCTTGTCATTAGGAATATCTAAGTTTTCTTGTAAACTTAGATTCATCATGGAATCTTTCAAGTAGCAGCTATTTTCTTGCCACTCCAAGTGAGCAAGAAAATTGAACACTTGACTTTTGAAAGGCCTACTTTTCCTCATCAAGACTCCTAATTTGTGATACCTAAGTATCACGCTTGAGAGAAATAAACTAGCTACTTGAGTTGCATGGTAACCAGGAGCCTTGCAACTACCTAGTTTTTTTATTTTCCCTAGCTATCTAAGTCGAGTTAGAAAAAAGAGCTAATGAAAGTACGAGTATTCAACTACTTACCAAATAAACATGCATATGAGAATTCCTTTTCTTGCATGCAAATGCATGTGAGTGCATGCACATTTTATCGTTCTCCTTTTATGCACCAATCAAACAATTCTTGAGATTGAAAATGCATGTTCCCAATCACTCATGCACAAACATTCTTGCTAGCTTTTTTTAGATATAACCATTCATATGCATAAACTTGAGCATTAAGTTTCTTTTTAAATAAATAAGGAAACATGTTTTGTGCATGAAAACATTCTTCTGAAAGGAGAGGTGCACCAACAATCATTTGGGCATAAACTTCTAGGTGCATCCAAGTGCTTGATGTATTTTCAATACTTCTATATCTGTTTAGCTTTCATCTAGTTCGTAGTGTTTGCAATCATTCTTAAAAAATGAAGACTTCTACCATGCTTCAATAATATTTATATGCAAGCTATACGAAGGCAACGAATAAAGCAAGTATTGAAATGAAAACATCAACTTCAAAAATACTTATCTCCCAATTAAGCAACGTCCTTCCATTGATCCTCAGGGAGAGCCATTCTCCATCCTTTGGTCCATGAGAAAGACCACACACTTCTCTTTGAAGTCCATTGTTTCACCTTGTCCTCTTTTTCTGGAGAAATGAAGCCTTTCTTGAACTAGCTTATCTTAGCCCATCCTTTGCCTTCAGATGATGTGTGGAGGTTTGTTCACTTGTATTAGGCCTGAGGTGAAGCAAAGAGCTCAAAAAGAAAAAGCTTCCTTCAAGGCGGAATCAATGAGGATTAATCAATGCCACTTGGCTCAAATCAGGCATAGCAAAGAAGATGGGAAAAAATGCATGTCATCTACATTTACACAAAATGTCCATTAGTATAGTGATTGGGGTGCTTAAATCTCTAAATAGAGATTATACACTTGTAATCAAACAGATTTGGCATAGAGGTTAACATAAACCTCTGCACGTATTAATCAGATATTATTTCCGCTCATTGCATGGAGCTTCCCGGGTGGTACAAGTATAGTAAAATGTGGAGATCGATCTGAGCTCCAATTTTAGTGCGTGAGCTTCATGACCAACAACTTCAACATAGAAAGATGGTTATAGAAAAATATATCTGTTTCTTGAATTCTGGTTCGATTGCGGATTCATTACAGACATTAGCTATAGAATTTATTGAAGAAATCCTTTTGTCTTACTGTAGGAGCCGGCAGACAAAAAATTCTAGTTCGAATACTGTAGAGCATGATACTTCTGCGCTGTTCTTATGATAATGCAAGGTCATATGCAGCAACGTGGATAGCACAACGGATTCCTCACAGCTTGTGCAAGGCCTGAGCTTGAATCGTGCTGCACTTAGTTAAGTTGTAAAAACTTTTGAAACCGAGATAACATAAAGCATGCAAGAGGTCATCCTCGAAACGTGCTTGGTTTCCTTGTTATAATAATATGCCCGTGTACAGATGCTCGCAGGTTTGAAACCTATGCTTCCGATGCTTTTTGTTGTAGCCTAGAGAAAACAGGTGACGGATTGCTTCAACTTCAGCAATTCATTGTTTACAGGTGATGTTGTGAGAACGAAACCGGGAGGCAGAGATGCTTTCTTATCATTAGCAAGTTCACTTTTGCTACATAACTATTTTGGCCAAAAAAATACACATGCTGTAAACATTAAACTCAGCAAGGTGCCCCAAAGAGTGCAAAGCAGCTCATTGCATAATTGGTTTGCATCACTACCGAGTTTCAATAGGTCACGAGATCAATACCAGGCGATAGCACGAGTACTAAGTTAGTCCTTGGATAACCTTTGTGCTATCATCCGTACTTCGGCGGAAAGCTAACTCTTGAAAGACAAAGGATGCAAGAAATAAGTTTGTCGCCAAAAAAAAATGAACGAAATTGCATCTACCAGAGAGCTCCATTGAAGCTTGCATGAGGAAGATGATGAACTCTCATCTAGGTTTCTATGGAAGCTTAACCTTAGCTCTAATACGAATGCAAAAACCTAAGAACTACAACCACCACTTGCTAGTGAGATGACTCTCCTCCCAACGTTATGCCTGTGTATATGGCTACTCGAATCAATGAGGACCACAAATTTAACTAGAGTCCACAACTGCATGTGAAATCTCCTCCACTCACTACAAGGAATACGGGCACATAGCGACGGTTAAGGCGACACAATTCTGTCGCTATAAAATTTCAAAATGCATCGCAAGAAGTATCGAGTGCAAACCGTCGATTAAACGATGAGCCAAATGATGTTTTTTTTTTATGTGTGGCATGATCAGATGTGCGACGATCGCATAGAGCATTGCTAATGCCACAGTTTAAAAAAGCATCACATAAGCGATGCTTTTTTGCATTGCATAAGCGAGACTAAAAATATCGCTTATGCGATGCCGATTCCAGTGTTTTTTATGACGCACTACCATCGCTTACATACGGTCTATTGATGGAAAAAAATTAAAATGTTGGAGGCTCTTCGATCCGCATGTTCATGCATCTGATCAAAGAGCTGTCCAACTATAAGAAACTAATGGTTACGACCACCACGAACTAGAGAGATGACTCTCCTCCCAACCTTATGCCTATATATATAACTACTCAAATCAACGAGGACCACAAATATAACTAGAGTCCACAAGTGCATGTGCAATATCCTCCACTCCTTTCATATCTTCTGCTAGAGTCTACTAGTGGCTGGAGTGTTCTTGACCACTGCTTAAGCACCTTCCACAAGAGTCCACGAGTGGGTGGTGTACTCACCTCTTGAGTTAAGTCTCATTGGACTCCACGTTAACTTGAGCTAGAAGGCTCTAGAGCTCCTTGGGCAAAACTCTCTGCCCATGTTCCCCATGGGGGTTGAACCCAAGATCTCCTCCTTCACAACCTTGAGACTTAACCACTAGGCTAAGTGGATTACTTGTTCAAGAGAGCAGATGAACTTATACTTGAGTCTAGCCTCGAGATCTTTGGTCCTACAGATGAGTGACCAAACAATATCCTATCTCACATCTGTCTGAAGTAGTCAGATCTCTAGACATAGACTTACTTTATTACATTCTTCCCCCTTGGAGAAGATTTTCTTCCTTGAAAATAAAGCTATATATATAACCATAGGCAATCCCGAGCCTCATGTCCTTGAACCAGAAGAACATGGTCATGTTCTAAAACTAGAGGAACATGTCTCATCTCTGTGGTGGGATCCCTGCCCAAATGACTCAGAACACCATCTGGCTTTGCACTTTGATAAACTTGCCAAAGTACAAAGTAGTGAATGATTTATAGGGGTGGATCTAAAAACATTCCCAGCCACTCCATTGTTTCTTGATGTGCGATCTAGGGCACCAACATATGAAATGGATGGATTCCACTTACTAGTCCATTTATGGGCATAACTGGTGCATGGAGTTAGTAACAAAAGTGGGATTTGTATCCCTAACAAGATTTTGAGAACCCTTGACTCACTTGAATTTGATTTGGAAAGCTTAAAGTTTGGTTGATCCAAACATCTGACTTGGATATTTGTACAATGGTTAACTCCCAACCAACAGTTACTTAATTTCTGCACCCGAGTTGAGGACTACTTTATTCGAAGGGCTTGAAAATCCTGTGTAAACTATAGAAGCAAGTTTTCCATTTACTTTGTTTCAACCTTACTATATCTTCACCAAGTCAAATTCAAAATGAAACTCGTCCAATCTTAGGAAACTTTTCTCAAAGACTTTAGCTCGAAGTTCTTGGGAATTGTCAATCCGATGAGCAATTCCTAACTTCACTGTTCTAGAGTATACTGAACTCTAGAAAGTCATAAGATATATGCTACTAACTAGAAGCAAACTCAAATGAATAAATCAATATTGGACTTTCTATCTTTTGAAGATTGAATTAGTTCTTGTACAAAACATCTATCTAGGATATTTAATTTAGTTATCTAGTTCTAATCTACTAACCTTGGACTTTTGCAAAAGGAATCAGATACCATATCTGAGTCAATTCCAAAAGATTTGGAAAGCGGAAGGAATTAACTAAAACTCTGTATAACTAATTTTAACTTCTAAGATATAAATTTGCTACTGAGTCAAGTACTTGATGACCCAAGAATTTACCTTCTCAATGATTTGTTTCAATAAGGTATTGAAGCATGTATCTATTCTATCTTTAAGAGAAATAAACTTGATTCTCAAAAAGATTCATATGGTAAATCTAAACAACATCCAACCACAAGATACTAGTGTGGTATCCAACATCAGTGTGTTGACCCACTAACATTCTATTGATGAGTTTTTACTCAAACAATGCTTCATTTGAGTTTAAGTTCATGCCTGTATTCAATCTTATGACTCCTTACTAGAAATGCAATTCTAGAGCATTATTTTGAGTCAAAGGATTGAATTTGTTAAGCTACACTAGGAACTTGATGCTTGATTTAGTTAGTCTATCCTCACTTGGAAGGTTCACTCCAAAGTCAAAGTCTTACTCTTTCAGAAATTTACCAAATATTTCCGAATCCTCAAGACTTTAGCTTGAAGTGTTTCAAGAAGAGCTTGGAAGTTACTTACTTTGTATCTTCTCATGAACTTGATCTTGAAGTATCTTGAGATTATAGTTTTATCTTCCTTGAATTAGAACTTATCCTTGAAAGTTTTAATTCACTTGAAGATCAAATCTAACTTCAAGATTTATTATAGGACTAAAAGATAATTATCATCCCATGGTCCGATGTCCCATACCATCTTTCCTACATCAATCTGAGTATAAAATCTGGTTTCCCATACGACCCTATTTTATACTCACATTAATGTGTTGGTGATACTTATCCTAAAGTCTAAACATCTCTTTGATAGAGTACCTTATAACGTCAAGAATTTTTAACTTTTAGGCATTACCTATAACTTGAAATACTAGTTTTTTATTCCTTTACATGATCATTTCATGATCTCGTGTTTTTTCATAGGAAACTTGAAAACCTTTGACAGAATATCAATTCTTCTTTACCAAGATTTTCAAAAGAAAAACCAATTATCATTCCAAGTTCTTGAATTTATCAAATTCAAGTCTAATTGGTTATACTTGACCAATTTGTAGGGACAAGAGCTTTCCACTTCTTGTCTTTAGATTCCTTTCTTACAAAAGATTTTAAGTAGCTTCCTCAAGGACTTTATAGGAATCTCTTTACTGCTTAAGTCTAAGCATCCACTCATGCTTTTGGATTTCATCTTTAAGAAATCCATTTAAGGATAAGTAAACCTCATGCTAACCATGCCCAAGGTAAATACTTTGATTGAGTTCATGAATCAAGCAATCGAATGTGATAATAGGTTGTTCGAGAGAAAGCAAGAGAAGAAGACTTCTATTAGAGATCGAGAATACAACTTTACTTCTATTCCACAACAACATATGATCGAGGAAACGCAACCAGAACCCATGCAATTGGATCACATCATGGTCAGACAACTTACAACAAAGGAAAGACAATATCGAAAGGATAATGGATTATGCTTTTATTGTGGAGAGCATGATCATATGGTATTCAAATGCCCTAAGAAAAAGAAACAAGTTGGGATTAGAACTTCTACAATCACCATCCCACATCAAAAGGACCATCATCAGAGTCAAAAGAATAATAAAGTTCATCATGAGAATCATACCCTTGATTATGTATCTCCATATACTACAAACCCTTTCCAGTTTCATCATGGATATCCATCATCATCTTGTTCCAGTATCACATATCAAGAACTCTACAAAGACCAAGAGTTATGAAGATTCAAGTCCTAGAAGATCTCAGAGTCACATAACCACTCCTCATGGAACTTGTCGCTTGAGGGGGAGGTGATGCCATGGACAAGGAAACCATCTAAACCTTAGATTCCATGTCAATTTCTATATCTCATCATTGCCTTAGAGTTTGAAGAAACTAATGCTTTCACTCCATCCGGAACATGCCAAAACCCGAAGATCAATTATCTATTTTTTGAATTCTGACACTCGGAGGTCCTGATTCAAGTCGACGATATCATGATGACATCATCAAGTCGCAACCGCCCTTGGGAACTGCCCTTGAAAACCTATATAAGGAGGGGTTGGCCACATTCATAATCAGTCTTTCCAATACCAGTCTTGGGTACTCAAGGAGTCATGACCACCAAGTAAGTACTCTCTAAGTTTCAGTTCCAGTTCTTGTCTTGTTCTTTGTTCTAGTCTTGTCTAGTCTAGTTCTTGGACATCTTGTCTTTTCCTCTTGTAACCTCGTAGTACGAGATCTTGTTGAGTTCTTTCTTGTATTCAGTTCATCTCGCAGAAGGGATTTCTTATAATCTAGAGATCTTGTTCCATACCTACGATCCTAGGTTGTGGGATATGCTTTATCATCCATAGTCGGGTTATCCATACCTATTCGTCCCGAGTTGTGGGACATCTTGTATCAGTCACGTCTTCTTGTATCGTTTTCCCTTCGTGGGTGTTCTTGTAATCGAAAGTGTATTTTGAAAAGCTTGTCTATTGTAGTCAGAGAGCACAATCTAGTGCTCCCCTGACAATACCCCTACAATGCATCTCCTTTACCATGTGGTATTTGATATGGCCAAATCTCTCACACCATAGCTTACTTGTAACCACACTTGTAGTGGATGTAAGAGTAGACAACTCATACAAGTTATTCCTTCTTATTCCAATCCCAACAAGTTTGTTTTCTTTTTCTATCCATAATGTTAGCTCCTTTCTAACTAAAATGTTCTTTGTGACCTTGATTGATTCTAGAATCTATCAAAAGTAGTTTTGTTTGATTTGTGGAACATCCAACACATATAAGAGCTTTCTTATAAAATCTTTCCCTTGAACTTGTTTTTGTCGTTCTTCTTCGTTTTTTTCCATCTTTTGAAGAGTTTGCTTTGCATCCTTTGGCATTTTCTCTAAGTGCAACCTCTTCTTTGTTTTCATCTCTCCTTGCCTTGAGCTACAGCTCCTCCTCCATGAGTAAGACACTAAATTCTTCAAAAGTCAAAGGTTGAGATCTGATTTGAGTACTAAAAGTAGTAACAAAACCATCAAACTTAGGTGGAGAGATTTAAACGACAATACCAAGCTAGATTCTCACTTGAATTTTGTACACCTCCTCTCACCATTTGATATTGTACATCCTTTATGCAAGTGATGAGTACCTCTACAGTATTATATAAAAACATTTCGTCTACTAGTTGGTTCTCCAAGTTTTCAATAGGCTTTCTGATTATGAATCTCATATTGATTTTAAAAATTTTCGATGCTTCACTAGCCTTGGTGGTGTACTGAATTCCGAACAGTATCATTACTACTTATGACTAGACCACAGAGTGCATATAACTTTCTACGTTTCCAAGAATATACAGAATCAACAAGAATCATCTAACCAAGATGATTTGAATGAGGTGTTTCTTGGGGCTCATGATCAGCCCCAAGAACACTCTCTAAAAGCTCATATGAATCAATGGATAGAAGCAATTCTAAACTTCCATAATGTGTTATTTGTACTCTCAAGCTTACCTTTTTTGAAGGTTGTTGGTATTGTCCCAACTTTGTGATGACTTGCATCATTGTCGCTCTTGGTTGTGCTCCACCTACTCCTCTTGATGAACCACCTTGATTCCCAGTCATAAATGATGATGCACCACTTGACATCTTCTCTCTTTTGTTGTTGATGCCTCTATAGCCTCTATGTTTTTGCTTCTACGATACTTAAATCCTCCTCCACTCTAATACCATGTAAGAAATAAAATCATAGCATAATAGACTAGTAGACAAAGTTGTGAAAAATCACATACAAAGAGAGATATAGAACTCAAATTCTCAAATTTCCAAGAGCAATGCAGCTACAAAGATGGTGTTGTCCAAACATGCACTCCCAATATGGGCTTAGATATGGATCTAGATAAACTCTAGATGAAATGCTTACTAGTGTGCAATGCCATGTAGTGCTACACATGGGCCATGATTATATGGATTTTACAATGGGATTCTCTATAGATAAGCATAGTCAAACGTCCTATCATCTCAACCCTACAAAGGCAAGACACCCTATGCACTCCCTCCATCAAGGTTCTATGGGGAGACTGCATGGCATCACAAGGCTTTTATTTTTCCTTGAATGACAACACAATGGTCAGTAAGTTTATGCCCTACCTAGCCTAATCGATAGGCTCACAATGACCATATATTACCATCAATGGCCACACATAGACCTCATCTAGCTTGAAAGATAGAGTCCCACAAATGTCCAACCTCTCATTATGGCTTCTCCTCATAATGGGGCCTTAGAAATTAATGCACCATTGATCATTTATGGTCTTTTGCAGGTGGGGTATTGATTACATTTAACATATAAATTATTAACTCTAATGTGTGGAATTTCTTTCTTGAACACTACCTCATGATCAAATTCCATGAGTAGGAAAGCTTATAGAATAATCATCTTATGTTTCATGGCTTATTGAATCATAAGGTAAATCACAAGCTTATGATATATACAAAAATTGAGCTTATTTTTGTCTAAGCAATGATGAAAATGTTTAACTATGTAGACCATTCTGAATCCTTTTATTTTACTTGTGGTGTAGTTTTCTTCTACACTATTTAATTGATTACTATCATAATTAATGTAGTGATGTTATTTATCTTCATTGAATGCTTATTACAAGATGCAAAAAAAAACAAGATAATTATAAGCATCAACATGTACAAGATGGAAGGGCTTAGTCTAATTAGACATCTTTAAGGTGGTAGGTAAGCTCAACCATTTCTTAAGTTCCTCTAAAACTTTTTGTAGTCATTGGTGTAAACTCGTCTCAGAAATGTAATCGTCTTCAACCTTTTGTCACACAACAATCTCTACGTATATAATATCCTCCCTTTGTCAAGGAGCTTTTTCCAAGAAATATCACAAAACCATATGCATTTGTATCCTTCCACGAACAAATCTTTAATATCAGCAACGCCCAAGGGATCCTACATTCGTATATACATGTACATGTTGTTATATCTGCTCATACATTCTTCTTTGGTCTAGGTCTCCGCCGAAGATATCTATCCACCATATCCATGCTACACGCTACTTCTGTGTATTTGTAGTGATAAGTGGTATAAGAGCCATGTTTTGGCTCCATGGTTTCCCAATTGGTCCCAATAAATGAATGGATAAATGGACAAATATTAAAAGAAAACTAGATAAGGAGGATAGATAGAAAAGTGTAGCGAGCTTGAACCACTTGGTTATGGGTGGCTCAACAACTTTAGCTGCTCATGTTCTGGTATGCATGACTGAAATAACTAATTCCAATTTGGAGAATATGCAACTTCTTGATGAATATGAAAACCTCTATATGTTTATCTAATTCGTGAAAACATGGAGAACTTCTACTGGACAACTAGTAGTGCTGACTCTCGCACGTACTAAAAGGCAAATATCAAGGTTTATAAAAGAGTTTTGTACGCAAAAATAGAAATGGATTTCACACCTTGTCAAAAAGTTTGCGAAATAAACAACAAGCTCTTATAGCTCTATAATCACTCCTAAGTAACTAGTCTTGAGCTAGATCACCTAGTAAATAGTTTTTTATCCCTTACTTAAAATAATGGGATCACTTCATATTTATTTTCAATAAGACCTTCCCTGACGTATAAATGGTTCCCGACGTATAAATGGTGTTTGAAGGTATAGACAAGTTTCTGGGAACAAACTTTCATATATGACAAATGAAAATGAAAATCTTCTTAATGTGAAAAGGAGTATAGGTCTTTGACAGTAATGCTCCACCTATTGAATGCAAATTACAAGAAATTTCTCAAGCAACCAAGATAGAATGTCAACTTTAAGAAGAGCAAGCATACAAAATCATTATCAGTGCAGTTGATGACTCATACGTACACATTGTGGACGAGGCAAAGAACACAAACTAAGATTGGAAAAAGTTGGAGAGCATCTTCGATGCTCAGTTAAAACATAAAAAAGTGACTCTTAAAATGCAAATGTATGGACTTTCACTTAATCCAAATGGTGATATTGCATCACTTGTAAACAGGATGAAAAATATAGCAACCCAATTTCATTCCCTCAATGTTTAGTATCCAAAGAAGACAAAATGGAAATACTCTTGCAGGCTTGTCCCAACTCTTTTATAAATATACTTAGTGTTTTGAAAGAAAAAGAACCTATTCCAACCCAAGATGATGCAATAAAATCTTTATAACAACAAGAGAAAAGGATCAAGGGGTATGCTACTAGCTACAATCAAAATGTAGCATATTGCCAATGGACTAGCCATGTGATCAAAGATTGCTTAAGCAAAAAGAAACACACCATTTGTGGCAATTCAAGACACTTACCAAGCATTTGCTTTACGAGACCAAACGAGTTCAACAAGGGGAGAGAGAGAGAGAGAGAGAGAGAGAGAGAGAGAGAGAGAGAGAGGAGGGCACATTCATTTATTGGGACCAATTTGGGAAATCATCCAGCCAAAACATGTCTCTTATATCACTACAAATACATATAAGTAGAGTGTAGCATGGATATGGCGGATAGATATCTTAAGGGGGAGAGAGAGAGAGAGAGAGAGAGAGAGAGAGAGAGAGAGAGAGAAAGCACATTCGTTTTTCTATGAGTTTTTTAAGATTGAAGGTTGCAATAAGCCCCTCTAAACTATCAATGTGAATTTTTGCTCTACAAAGGTCCCAAGGCATTTATTTTGTTCTATCAAAGCAGAGTGCTTAATTGCATATTTTTTTTATACATTTTGCATAATGCCTAGGGGACTAGCATAAACATACTCAAAAAGACTGATTTCCAAAAAGTCAAATGTTTAGTTTCACCTTGATAGACCACCTTCATTATGATGGTCCATGTTCATTGTGACAAACCCCAACCATCACAACAAATTGCTTCTTTGAGACACCATAGATCGGCCATAGACCTGACCATCCTATCTATCATGATCACTAGCACAATCATGACAAGCTAGTCCATTGCAATAGGCATCAGGTATGAATGTCTCTCCTCTATCATGATGGATCCCCTTCATCAGAATGGACCAATCCATTGCAATGGTCCTTTTCCCATCACAAGAATCCTCGTTGTTGTGATTGTCTGGCCCATTTTCCATTGAGCCCATCCATCGTGATAGTGTACACCATCGGGACTATCAGCTTATAATGACAATCAGCTACCATTTTGAAAGTCCCATCCATCCCGACAATGCAGACCATCACAAATAATGGATAATTGCGATACTCCAACTTATTAGAAGAGTCAACCGATTAGGATTTTTCTATTCGAATTTCTCCTATTTTGACTTAAATTTTTATGGTTCTAGGGTTCTTCTAAGCCTTCAAGATGAGAAAAACCATGTTTGAGGAAAAAAAGGAATTGATTGGCGACTAATTGGGGCTTCCGTCATGCTTAGATTATGATTCGACAATCCACTCAAAGTTGAAAGTGTGAGGTCAAAGCCACCTAGACCCATTGTAAGCTCTATGGCAAGCTGCAAAAGGCAATGTGGATGGTAGATCATCCATATGTTGAGATAAAAAAAATGAATCATGGCATTCATTATGAATAAAGAACCATGGGAAAAGAATGGTTACCTGATAGTGACTTCCAAATGCCAAAGAATAAATGAAAAGATGTCCCATTGCAAATAACAGCCCAAGATTGTAAACTACTAAGCTGGACGATAGACTCACAAGGCTAGCATTTTCAAGGTATTTAAAGTATGAAAGGTACAACTACTACCTAATATGTGCTTGAGGTAGTACAATAGAAAAATTACAAGTCATTGAATAGAGAATTTCATAGAAAGGCAGGCACCCAAGTATGTAAATGCCTACATTGATTAGCCACAAGTACTCAACCCTATGGAAGGTGGTCCACCATGTGGATCACCTCCTAACCATTTGAAAGATGTGGTATTGTTATTGCAGAAGATATTTTAAAAGTAATCTTTTGTGAAGATAAAATGTTTTGAAGAAACATAAATATTAATAAATGTTATAAAAATGGGGGCAAAGAGAACAATGTGATTTTTTCTTTTTCATATAAAGCCAAAATGGTCTAAAAATGTAGCGAAGTCTTTTCATGAAGTGTTACATATATGTATTTCCAAAGATTGGAAACATGGAATCTGTTAGAATAAAACAACAAAGGTTACTAATACAATTATGAAAATATTTATTAATAGGAATAGTTCTATTGTTTAGGTGCCTTCTTAACAATCAGAGGAAGGGTTTTTGTGAACGTTGCTTATAAAGCTAGACATAATATAGATGAAGCACAACCCTCAACCACAGGAGAAGCAAGACAAAGAACAAAGAATGAACCACCCTTTAGTTTTTACTCACGATAAACTCATACATTATTAAGATCATGCAAACCTTGTAGTCAAAAGGTAGTAAAGACCAAAGAGAAAATTATTGGGAGACGTTTAAAATATATATGTATAAAAAAGTGCAAAACTCGTGTTTACAAGCATTATTTCACAAACATAATGTCATCACGTATACAAAGTTTTTTTTGTAGAGTTGCATCAACTTGAGGTATTGATGTATGGCATTTGAACATCGTTTTAATGTACCTTCCAAACAAATCATATGATAAGGTTACTAAGAACCACAGAAGAAGTGACACCATTACATGACCAAAAACACAAAAGCAAGTTAAAAATGGAAAGTGGAGCATAATTTAGGGGCGTGTAAAAGGAACCTATTATGTATTCTAACTCCAACTGAAGGTAAATTCAATCTTCGTTTGTATTTAAATCCCTATAGCTTTGTATGAGTGCATATGCATATGAATGGGAGTGAATATACATAGCGTATGTATGAACAAAAACCCATAATTATGTATATATGAATGTCTATATATGTGTATACAGATGTCTAATTAAATATGTATCTACGATATGATTGTCTGGATTTAGGATTGTAATAAGGCTATCATGAGGGCAACATGGAAAAGCACATACCAGACTAAGTAAATTCTACTATAAATCATAAACTAGTGTATTAACTATAGTCGTATGAATTAACACATTCAAAGACAAGTTAGGTGCAACATGCCATATGCCACAACCTAACTAATTTTCAAGACTACATCTATTAGTGAATTTTACTACTCGAAAAAGATGCTTCATGTCGTTTTGAAAAAAGGAAAAAGTTTGTTTTGAATACAATAAGTTAAATGCAAAGATTATCATTAATAGAACATTTACTAGGAAACAAGTAGTTGATTTTCCTTATAGGAAGATTCCTAATTTGTCCTTCATTGATAGAGATATAGTATTTGCACATCACATAGGAACTACTAGATATAGAAATATAGAACCTAAAATGTTCTTGCTAAAGGTTCAAAGGGATTTATGTACCAGTGTTATGAACTTATAATATCCGAAAAAGGGCCTTAATCCTAAAACCAATATAATTGAAGGGTAACCATATTTTCAAAAAACACATAACAGTATTGATTATTGTTAAGAAAAAATCTGGAAGATATTACTTGTGAAGAACTAGCTACATTAGGGCCACCACCTGCTAGAGAGATGACTCTCCTCCCAACCTTATGCCTTTATATATATCTTGTGCCAAGGGATAGACTTCCCTCTCTCATATGTGGATTCTAACCATTCAAGTGTCATCCATGTAACTAAATGTGTGCCAAGTGCACTATTTGATTGGAGTTAACTCAAATGGATACTTCTAGAAGGCTCTAGAGATCTTTGATCAAAACACTCTCCCATGACTCTCATAAGACTTGAACCCAAGACCTCCTCCTTCCACTTCATATGAACGTATGTATACATTTTCTTCCTAAGAAATAGAGCTATATAAAAATTAGTGGCCATACCCTTGAGTCTCATGTTCTAGTCTAAAAGAACATGTTTCATCTCTGTGGTGGGATCCTCCTCATACTCCAAATCTACTATGTGGTCTTTGACCTAATGATTCAAAACAACATCTAGCTTTTCACTTTTTAATGTTATAATAAGGGTAAAGTAGGAAATGAATGGTAAGAGTGAAAAAAAAACATCACTTCCGTATTTACCATTCTTACTATGTGGTATTTGTCCACTAACATGTGGAATGGGTGGGTTCAAGATACTACTCCATTACTAGCATCACTAGTGCATGGACCTACCAATTGAGGGGGGACTTCTACCCCTATCAAGACTTTAAGAAAAAATTTTGTGTCACTTGAATTTGATTTGGAACATAAATTGTAAGTTTGGTTGAACCAAACATTGAACTTAGGTGTTTGTACCATGGTCCGCTTTTATTGAACATTTACTTGATTTTTCACCATATTGGAGGACTGCTTTGTCCAAATGAGCTTGAAAATATCTGACAAAATCTAAGTTGAAGTGTGCCATTTAATTTTTTTCAACTTCGGTCATCTTAAACTTAACATCTTGAAGGTTAAATGGATTCTACATCCAAAGGATTTGGGAATTAGGAAGGAATAATCAAAACTCTTTGCAGAGAGTTTTAGAAATCTTCTTCATTCATTTGTGACTTGTAGGCTCTTATTATGAGTGTATACTCCAAGTCTAAACTACCCCTAGCTTGTGAAGAGATGGATAGGTATGTGCTTGAAGATGAAGAGGTGTTGCAAAATCCTTGATCGACACCAGCCAAATGAACTCCAGGAGTATATGGTGGACCCTTTTAGCTTGCCAATGGATGTATTAGAAACCCTATGTACCTTGGAAGATCACTCTCAAAAAGATAGATCAAAACATATAAGTTGGAGTTAGCTCAGAGGTGAAGAACTTGCTATTCTTGGTACATACACCTGTCGAGTGTTTTGCATAATTCTCTAGGCAGAGCAGCAATTAGCTTAATTCCTCTTGGGGAAATTTAGTTAACTTAAAGAGCTAACTTTCAAGAGTACTATCATCAAAAATAATAAACCACACACTGAGAATGAGTTTTAACAACAGATGATATCATCCCGATTTTCACGGGCTGCTACAGTTTGAGACGAGTGAGCAGAAAAATGAACATAACTCCAAATGTAGGAATTCAATGATTATGAAAATGTTTATGATTATACTAGACAGTAATCCGAATCCAACAAGCTTTAAATCATTGAATGTGGATAAGTAACCACTGAGACATGGCTCTGACAAGATGAGTTAAAAAAACGGGTACCTGACAGAGAAATGAAGATGAACAGACACTGTTGACTTCAAATGATCATAACTGAAGATTGCAACATCCAAATGACATGAACATTTGTGAGCATCTAGTAGACTTATAGAGCTAACTTTACCAAGTTAAATCACGGAAAATGATGCACCAAGCTCAGAGAAACCATCTCTGAAAGCGGACTGAGAAAAACTGAGAGTAATGGCAGTGAGTAGTACACTTCACAAGAACATGGACATATGAACTCAAATAATCATGAAAATGAAATTATATTGCTTGTACCATACAATGAATTACTGATACATATGTGTGCTTTGTAATCACACCTTGATATGGCATATAGCTCAGCTCTTGGAGGTCTTCACATAGGTCTCTCTAACCACGACTAGAACGGCCAGTCTATTTATAGTTGAGTTTGGGAGGTTAACTTCCCTCAATCACTCTCCAATCAATCAATGATTGATTTGATTCTCTACCTACCACAAATCAAGAATTCGTGGCTCCTCTTTCCACTTTTGATCAAGTGGACTCAACCACTTAAGATTCTTTCACTTTTACATTAAGTAAACTCTTCAAAAGTACAAGAGGTAGTTCACAAGTGAACTTTACATAGTCTTCATTTTAAAGCTTCTTCTATGACTTTGTGGGACTCAAGCCAATACTTAGGGTTGTCATAGACTTGCTCCAACAGCTCCCCCTCAAGCCAAGTATGCTTGAGGTCTTCAATCTTCCAGGATTACCTGCAAACCAATCATAGCCTTGAATTTGCAAAGCTTTGTACCATCCAATGCTTTGGTTAGAATATCTGCACATTGTTGATGATTGGACACATATGATATTTGAATCTCTTTGCTTAGAACCTTCTCTCGTACATAGTGATAATGAACTTCAATATGTTTAGTCCTTGCATGAAAAATAGGATTAGCAGCCAAGTGAATAGAACTTATACTGTCACCAAAAATAGTTGGAGTTCCAAACTCCAATCCAAGATCTTTGAATAATGTCTTCATCCACATAGCTTCTTGTGTAGCTATGGCAAGACCTCTATATTCAGCTTGAGTACAAGAGAGAGCAACTGTGGGTTGCTTCTTGGATGACCATGAAATAAGCTTTGAACCTGCAAAGGTAAGATAACCTGAAGTGCTCCTTCTATCTTCCTTGGAGCCCGCCCAATCTGCATCAGAAAATAGCTTCAAACCTAAATCAGATACATAAGGATAATAAAGTCCTTCATTTATGGTTCCTTTGAGATACTTGAGAATCCTTTTGGCAGCATCCATATGTGGTTTCCTTGGTGTGTGCATAAATTGACTTAGCACACTCACATTGTAACATATATCTACTCTTGTCAATGTGGCATAGTTGAGACTACCACTAGACTTTGATATGATGTGATGTCCTCTATGAGTTCACCTTCATGTGAGCTCAATTTGTGATTGACCTCCATTGGAGTACCTGCAATCTTACAATCTTGCATCTTGAATTTTTCCAACATGTCCTTAATGTACTTTCTTTGAGTGAGAAACAAACCATGATCTTTGTAGACAACTTCCAAACCTAGAAATTAGGTAAGTGAACCCAAATCACTTATCTTGAACTCTTCTCTCATCTGATCTTTGATCTTCTTCATACCATCTACATCATTTCCTGTCAATATAATATCATCTACATATACACATAGGTAGATGATCTCAGAATTACTCTTTTTAATAAAGAGTGAAGGGTCTGCCTTGCTTGGTTGAAATCCTTTGTCCTGCAAGAATGAAACAAGCCTGAAATTCCAAGCTCTTGGAGCTTGCTTGAGGCCATACAATGCTTTGTTAAGTTTACACACATACTCAGGATAAATTTGATTCTCAAAACCAGGTGGTTGTGTCATATATACCTCTTCTGTTATCCAACCATTCAAGAATGCATTCTTTACATCTAGTTGAAGTATCTTCCAATTCTTGGAAGAGGCAATACTAAGCAAAACCCTAATAGTAGGCATCTTTGCCACAGGAGAGAAGGTCTCCTCATAATCAATTCCCTGAGTTTGTGCAAAGCCTTTTGCTACAAGCCTTGCCTTATACATGTTAATGAAACCATCAGAATTCTTCTTGAGTTTATAGACCCCTCTTGAGTCGATTACCTTCATGGATGAAGTCTTGGGCACCAAATCCCAAGTATTGTTTTCCTCAAGTGCTTCAATATCTTCCTTCATTGCATGCTTCCATTCTGTTTTTGCTTTGGCCTCTTCAAATGATGATGGCTCCTCTTGGTTTATATCATGTGCTATGTAGATAGAATGTTTAGTTACTAATGAGGTGTCAAACCCATACCTTTCTAGTTTTTTCTTTTCCCTCATAGATCTTCTTAGGCTATGATGTGATGATTCTACCTCATGTCCAAGTTCCTGCAATTTGGCTTTACCTTTAGACTTCCATGCTTTGATCTTTTCCATCTGAGATTCTTCATCATCCTCTGAGGTGTCTTGTTCTTCAATCTTTGGTTGTTCTCTACCAAGCTTTGGAAAATCTTCTTCAAGATCATATGGTAAATTGACCTTCTTGCATGAATCTTCATACCATGAATTGTTCTCATAAAAAACTACATCTCTGCTTACCAAGAATCCTTTGTTGGTAGGGTTGTATAACCTGTAGCCCTTTTGATTGTTGTCATATCCAATAAATACACACCTTTCTGCCTTTGGATCCATCTTGCCTCTTAACCTGTGAAGGAACATGAGCAAAAGCAATACATCCAAAAAATTTTTAATGATCTAAGCTTGGTCTTCTTCCATTCCAAGCCTCAAATGGAGTCATCCCATCAAGGGATTTTGAAGGCAACCTGTTAATCAAGTAAGTGGCTGTAGATATAGCCTCAACCCATAAGTAATTAGGTAAATGCTTTTCATTTAACATAGACCTTGCAGCTTCAACAATTATCCTATTCCTCCTTTCTGCCACTCCATTTTGCTTAGGAGTGTACCTTGTAGTTACCTATCTTTTGATTCCTCTTTCTTGAAGAAAAGAATCAAACTCATGGGAGAAGTATTCTCCCCCTCCATCTGACCTTAGCCTTTTTAGTGATTTACCTGTTTGATTCTCCACAAGAGCCAAGTATCTTTTGAAACATGAAAAAACTTCATCTTTGTGTTTCATAAAGAATAGGATAGTCCATGTGCTGCAATCATCAATAAAGGAGACATAATACCTTGATCGAGCTATTGAAGCTTCCTTGCTAGGTCCCCATACATCTGTATGAACCAACTCCAAGAGATCTCCATGCATATAACCTTTCTTCATGAATGGTAACCTCTGAGACTTTCCAAAATGACATGCACTACACTTATAAATCATATGTTGTTTCGACAAATTAGGGAGTCCAAGTACACTTTGGTCCCTGCAAATTTGCTTTAATGACCTTTCACCAATATGTGCTAACCTTTTGTGCCATACTTCCAATTCTGTGAGTGTCTGACTACCATAATTAAAGAGAGAAATGTTTCTAGTGTCCTGTTATTCAAATGTGAACAATCTACCTATCTTTTCACCTTTTGCAATTTTTCTGAATCCTTGACTTGGATCTTCAACGAATGGTCCTGCCTTTGTGAACCTGACTTGCAACCCTTTCTCTACTATTTGCCCAACACTTATCAAATTCTTTGTAATGGTAGGGACATAGAGTACCTTACTGAGTAGGTTGATGTTTCCATGAGGTGCTTTGACATTGCCTATTTTCTCCACAGGATGTTTTGTATCATCTCCTGTTTGTACCTCATGCTTATTCCTTGGCTCTTCTAAATTTGATAGGAGTGCCACATTTCCTGCCACATGATTTGAACAACCTGAATCTATGTAGAAAACATGCTCATCAGATTTACCTTGTGGCATAGCCATGTTCATGATCAATAATGAATCCTCTTTGTTTGAGTATTTTGTGTAGTTATTGTAGTCTCTCCTTCCTTTGTAGCCTCCTTGATAGTTTAAATGATTGTAGTTGTTGTAATTGACATGGTAGTTGTTGAACCTTCCTCTTGAGTAGCCATAACTTCCTCTATTGTATCCTCTGCCTCTTTGATTCCTGGAATTCCTAAAACAATTTTCAGTTGTATGATTAGTTAATCCACAAATAGAACATGAGTTGGAGTCTTGGGATCTCCCCCTGCCTTGTCTACCTCCTCTTCCCCTACCTCTACCATGTCTTCCTCTACCTGCATAGTTAGCTTGATATGTACCTGCTTCATCATCCACTTTATTTGCCTTTCCTTTGTTATCTTTGGACTTGCTTTTATCAGTGTATAAAGCTGAAGATTGATTACCTTTAGAGCTTTCTCCATTTTTGATAAGCTTTGCCTCTTGAGTAAGTAGTTGTCCAATGAGTGTATTGAAATCAGGTACATGCATGTCCATGTACAAATCCATAGCTGTGGTGAATGCTTCCCACTTATCATCTGCCTTCAAGCCATTGATGACCTCCCTTACAATTTGCTCTTCATCTATTACCTCTCCAATGCTTCCCAACTGATCCGCTATGTCCTTGAGCTTTGTGACAAAATCAGTCACATTTTGTTTGGGAGCCTTCTTGAGAGTTGTGAAATCAAGCCATAGTTGATGCTTCCTAGCTTTGGTACTTAAAGAAAAGAAAGCTTCAAGTGCATCCCACACTCCCTGAGATGTCTTACAACTTCTAATGTGAGGCAACAAAAAATCTGAGATAGAGTTGAGGAGATAAGACCTTGCAAGTGCATCCTTGGAGCACCATGTGCTCAATCTTTCTTGCTCTTCTTGTGTTGGTTGAATTTTGTTCCTGAAACTTGGCATAACTTCATCTCGAGCCACATAACCATATAAACTTCTACCTTGGAGATAAGCTTCCATTCTTAATGACCAAGCTGAGTAGTTACCTCTGTCCAATTTGTCAATTGATGAAGGAAATCCATCTACCATGTTGTCCAACCTCGCTCTGATACCACTATGAAGAGATGGATAGGTATGTGCTTTAAGATGAAGAGGTGTTGCAAAATCCTTGATCTACACCAGCCAAATGAACTCCAGGAGTATATGGTTGGCCCTTTTAGCTTTCCAATGGATGTATTAGACACCCTATGTACCTTGGAAGATCACTCTCAAAAAGATAGATCAAAACAGATAAGTTGGAGTTAGCTCAGAGGTGAAGAACTTGCTATTCTTGGTACATACACCTGTCTAGTGTTTTGCATAATTCTCTGCGCACAACAGCAATTAGCTTAATTCCTCTTGGGGACATTTAGTTAACTTAAAGATCTAACTGTCAAGAGTAATCTCATAAAAAATAATAAACCACACACTGAGAATGAGTTTTAACAAGTGATGACATCATCATAATTTTCACGGGCTGCTACAGTTTGAGACAAGTGAGCACAAAAACAAACATACCTCAACATGTAGGAATCCAATGATTATGAAAATTTGTATGATTATACTAGACAAAAAGTTGAATCCAAGAAGCTTTAAATCATTGAATTTGGATACGTAACCACTGAGAAATGGTTTTGACACGATGCGTAAAAAAAACGGCTACCTGACAGAGAAGTGAAGATGAACAGACCCTGTTGACTTCAAATGAACATAACTGAAAATTGCAACATTCAAATGACATGAAAATTTGTGAGCATGTAGTAGACTTATAGATCTAACTTCACCAAGTTAAATCACTGAAAATGATGCACCAAGCTTAGAGAAACCATCTCTGCAAGCTGACTGAGAAAAACTGAGAGTAATGGCAGTGAGTAGTACACTTCACAAGAACATGGACATATGAACTCAAATAATCATGAAAATGAAAGTATATTGCTTGTAAAATAAAATGACGTACTGATACATATGTGTGCTTTCTAATCAGCACCTTGATATGGCATAAAGCTCAGCTCTTGGAGGTCTTCACATAGGTCTCTCTAACCACGACTAAAAGTGCCATCTATTTATAGTTGAGTTTGGGAGGCTAACTTCCTTCAATCACTCTCCAATCATTCAATGATTGATTTGATTCTCTACCTACCACAAATCAGGAATTCGTGGCTCCTCTTTCCATTTTTGATCAAGTGGACTCAACCACTTAAGATTCTTTCACTTATACATTAAGTAAACTCTTCAAAAGTTACAAGAGGTAGTTCACAAGTGAACTTTACATAGTCTTCATTTTAAAGCTTCTTCTATGACTTTGTGGGACTCAAGCCAATACTTAGGCTTGTCATAGACTTGCTCCAACATAGCTAAGGTAGCCCATTGCAAGCTGAAGTTTACTTTCAGCCTGAGATTTTTTTCATTTATATATGATGCAAGTGTTTGTTTCATGATCAAGATAGCTCATCTCATAGATCTTCTTATAGGATTCATTTTACTAGAATCTTACCATCAAGAATTCAGTTTACTTGATTAAATTGAGCTTGAAATCTCTCTAGTCCCTCTCTACATATTTCCACACACAAGCACATACACAAACACACACACACACATACACACACACACACATATATATATATATATGTGTGTGTGTGTGTGTGTATGTATGTATGTGATGAGGTACACTTAGGTACCATCTACTAGTTTATATGTATTCTAGTTTATCTTATGCAAGAGGTTGACATCGGTCACATTGTCCAAATTTAGGGGTTCATGGCTTGTTGGAAAGCCTATAAAGTCTAAGTTTATTGTGAAAAATTTCATGGGTTCAGTCCTTTGGTCCAAAGAAAAGTTGAAGTGGACTGTGGTAGTGAACTGTTTGACCCTAGGAAGGGCACATCAAACGTCCACTACAACTATGAGTGGATATACTCCATCAGTCGTGAGATATAGAAAGTCACATGAAATATAAGGTTTAGGATGGTTTCATTTGTCTCCATGACAATGGAGGTGGTAGTTGTGCCATTTCAATTGGCTCTATTGGCAAATGTAAAGGACTAGATGTTGAATGTAATGTAGGTTGCAGTGTTACCTTTGAAAATTGGAGGGTATGATTTGGTTGCAAAGAGGTTTGAAACACCCAAAACCCTCACACATTGGTGGATTTTTCTCTCAAGGTTATCGGTGGATTCCCCTTTCCATTCTCTTTTTAGATTCACTCCCTTCTTTCAACCTCTATCTCGGTATTCATCATCATTGCTTTGATTTCTATTTTTTGTTCCTTGGTTCTTAACGATTGAAGATTTGTGATTGTCCATTCTATTTGTGCTTAAAATTTGATTGGTTTACTTGGGAAATGCTTGATCACTTATATGCACATGTAACACATATAAACCATAGTGGAGCTCTGAACGGCACTATTTGGACATACATACTTTTACAAGGAGATTTTCATAAAAATATACTATAGAAAAAGTCCCACACACACAACTTCTCTAGAATGTGGTTGAAGAAATAGAAATGCTAATATCTAGAATTGACTCTACAAAGTTCTTTCATTAGATACTAAAAATGATTTTCCCTCTCATATTTGATGAAAACCTACATCTAGTCACATACCATTCAAGGAGTTTTTCCCCTTTGGAGATAAAGTATGAGATGCATGACAAAGAAATTCTAATCATATTAAATGCTTTGATATGTCGAATCAACATCTAGAGGAAATGGTCCATAAAGCTACCATGTACACATATTAAAAGAATTTAGAGTACTTTTTGCCCACCAATATACTCAATATAAGATAACCTTGATGGAATAACTTTTTATCTAGGTCTAATTTTGTCATCACATAATGGCTACTTTTCCTAGATTTAAGGTGCCTCACCATAAATCTCATGGACTCTTGCAACCCTTACATATCCAAGCATGACCACAATCTTCATTATCTACATATTTCATTACATATCTACAGAAGTGAGATAAGTATAATGCCATTATTGTTATAGTGGGTATATTCAAGAAAATGACAAACTTCATTCCAACCACAAAGGAAATCATAGTTACAACCACTTCTAGACTTTTTCGCACAATGTCTTTAGAGTACACAAATTCCATAATGATATTTTTCAGTGATTAACACCCATAGTTCATGTCAAGGTTTTTGGCGATTCTTTGTGAACTACTTGGTGTTCAACTTCAATTTCCTATAGTCAATCATCCATGAAATGATGGACAAAATAATTGATGAATCAAGTTTTAAAATTTGATATGGTCTTTTTAATATCCATGACATGGTGATTGTTCTTCTCTTGATTGGTTTCTTGCCTATTGTAGGCATTTTCTCTAACTCAACTATTCTTCTTTGCCATTTATTTTGCTCATCTTTCTTCCTTTCAACTCTCCATATATGGGTCTGGTCTTCTTCAAAATGTTTTTTTAATATTCTTATGTTTCTCTAAACTATCCTACAATGTGGCTTTTTGTTGATTGACTCCCCTAACGTTTGGCTCCCTATTGTTGCTAGAATTTTAATCCTCATTGCAAAATATAGAATCATTATCGAAAACAACTTTTTATGCATTTAAACAAGTTTAAAATTGAACCGATCACTTTTTTTCTTAGATCCCATCTTTTGAAACATATCATAGTATGATAACAAAAGCATACTAGTAGTTTTGAATGAGTCAAACCATGCGTGGATCATAGATAGTGTGATGCCCCACATAAGAACTTACTTTCCAGAAAGGTAGTAAGATAGAATAATACATTTCTCCTTGACGTGTGACATAAATTGAGTTTCAATGTTGTGGGTAGTGAAAAAAAAAACTAGGTCACCAAATGCCATGATATATGGAAAAAACATGTCATAAACAGATTAGGGCAAGTCCTGCAAGAACAACCTAAGAAAGAGATTTCACCTAGAGTTGGGCAATTCTTGGATCATTTTGTGGAGGAGGTTGACATCAATTACAGGGAGCTGGGGGAGAGATTTGAGGTACTCTTCCCTCATCCCTTCTACAAAGCATTGCATTCCAAATATGCAATCAATGTAAATTATAGCCTAGTGGCACCAAAATGCTTGAATAAACAATTCTTCCCCTTCGTACGACAATGTTGTAGTATTGAAGCCCATTGAACTCAAATGCACCATTCTCTTGATTATCGATTCTCCAACCCAGTATTTCTGTAGGAAATTGTACAAGAGTGCACTAAAAAGAAAGGAAATGGTACAACCAAGTCTAGGTCATTGCAAAGAGAAGGAGATGCTTTCTAGCTCATTTTGGATGATGTCAACCATTTGCTTGACCATATTGTCTAATTGTTCTTTTCTAAGTCTTTCTAAGGATAATACTTCTCATGATATTCTATGGTATGTCTAGCAACAATTCCATCTTCAAAACTCCAAAGAAACATTTATGGGTCTACAGGCATAAGATTTGTGAAAATTGAACTTGCTTCTTACTTCATGGTGGACTATGAGCCTCTTTTCATGCAACTTGATTTGGTCTTTTTAATATCGATGAGATGGTGATTGTTATTCTCTTGATTGGTTTCTCGTGTATTGTAAGACTTTTTCTAACTCAACTCTTCTTCCTTGACATGTTTTTGTTCATCTTTCTTTCTTTCAACTCTCCATATATGGGTCTCGTCTTCTTAAAAATATGTCCAATACTCTTATATTTTTTTCAACTATCCTAGGATGTGGATTTTTGTTGATTAAATCCCCTAACTGTTGGCCTGATGGATTTGATGAATGGCTTTCATCTCTACCAATTCCTAGAACTTTGACTATGGAATTCTCATGTCAACGATAGAGAAAGAGATCCTTTCTAGCACATTTTGGGTGATGTGAATCATTTGTTGGAGCATGTCTAATTGTTCTTTTCTAAGTCATCTGCACGGATAATACTTCTCATGCTATTATATGGTATGTCTATCAACAATTCCATCTTGAGAACCTCAAAGAAACATTTCTGGGTCTATAGGCATAACCTTTTCCATAATTGAATTAGCTTCTTGCTTCATGGTGGGCTGTGAACTCTTTTCACACAACTTGATCTGGTCTTTTTAATATCCATGTGATGGTGCCAACTGTTCCTTTCTTGATTGGTTTCTTGCCTATTGTAGGCATTTTGCTAACCCAACTATTCTTCTTTGCCATTTTTTTTTCCCATCACTCTTCCTTTCAGCTCACCATGTATGAGTCGAGTTTTCATAAAAATAGGTTTTCAATACTCTTATTTTTTTCTCAACTATCCTAGAATGTGGAATTTTTGTTGATTAATTCCCCTCACTTTTGGCTTCCTATTATAACTAGAATTTTGTTCCTCATTGTAAATTATTGCATCATTATCAAAATCTCCTTTCTATGCATTTAAACGAGTTTAACATTGAACCAATCACTTTAAGGTTGTCTTAAATCCCATCTTTTGAAACATACCATAGTATGATAACAAGAGCATACGAGTAGTTTTGAATGAGCCAATCCATGCATAGATCATAGATAGTTTGATTCTCCACATAAGAACTTACGTGGTAGTAATATCGATATGCAAATCTACATTTCTACATAGAAGAGGCTAGTTTATTTAATTTGAAGCCAAAAGAGAGTTACAACTAGCTTGAAGTATATGATTGCCAATATATGGAATAATACATTTTTCCTTGAATTATGTAGGTAGTCCAATCAGAGTCACAAAAAGCATGTGAATGTTGTGGTAATGATCCTCCCTTGGCATAAAACAATCCAAGTAACCGGGTACCACTCAAGTTATGAAAGATATGCTTAATTGCTTACCAATGCTTGACACATAGGAAATGCATATACATTCTCATATGTGAGAGAAAAACTTGAATATCATGAGGAGTTATGCATGAGTAGGTCAATCATTCCATCTCATGCATCATGAAGACTCAACTATGATAACTTGTCTTCATTGGAGTGGCAATAGATTGGCAATCTTAAAGGAAAAAATGTGGCAATAATATGTCAATGTATTTTTTTGAAATGAATCTATTCCCCCATTAAATTGCATAAATTTAAAGCCCAAACAGTGATGCAAATGCCCAAAATTTCACAAAAAATCCATTCAAATAAGCCTTAAACTAGTGATAAACATATCATCAACATATAAACCAATGATCATATGTACATCATTTGCATCCTTAACATATGAGGTGTTCTTAGTTAGATGGTTCTCAAATACATGTGGTAACAAGTAGGCATGTATCTTTTGAGACCAAGCATGTGGTGCTTGCTTCAATCCATGCAATGCCTTTTTCAACTTGCACACTTTGTTTTTATGCTCTTTCTATACAAAGCCACAGGATGGAAATACATACACTTCTAATATCCAAAAATGTAATTTTAATATACAACTAATTTACATTCCAAGTTTGATGTGCTATAAATGCAAAAATTGCTAAGAATAGGGGTCATTCAACACATTGGAGGAAAAGTCTCATCAAAACGAATGCGATTCTCGTGATCATAACTTTTGCCAACAATCCAAGCCTTATATCTATCAATTGCACCATGAGGCTTATGTTTCAGCTTATATAGCCATTTAGTTCCAATGGCTTTTTTTCCTCAAGGAAAATCACATAAATTCCAAGTACTATTCTTTATAATAGCATCAGATCTTTATTGCATAATACCCATCCAATTTTTTCAATTATGTGCTTCAACAAAAGAAACAAACTCATATTCAATCACAAAGACTAGAGATAGCTATTGCATAGCTTTAATTTTGTATTAAATCCCATCTTTTGAAACATATTATAGTATGATAACAAGAGCATACAAGTATATTTAATTAGAAGCCAAAAGAGAGTTACAATTAGATTGAAGAGACAATATGAGTCCATATATGATTACCAATATATAGAATAATAACACATTTTTTCTTGGAAGGATGAGATAAATAGAGTTTCAATGTTATGGGTAGTGAAAAAACCAACGAGGTCACCAAATGCCACGGTCTATGGAGCATTTAATAAACAGATGAGGGCAACTCCTAGAAGAAGAACCCAGGAAAGAGAGTGCACCCAAAGCTGGGCAATTCTTGGATCGTTTAGTGGAGAAGGTTGACGTTGATCAAGAAGCGGTGTTGGAGAGTTCCGAACAACTCTTCCATCATCCCTACTACGAAGCATTGCATTTGGAATATGTGTTCCGCCTAAATTATAGCCCACCCGCACCAAAACACTTGAATAAACATTGGATCCCCTTTGTACGGCAATGCTATAGTACTGAAGCGCATTGAGCTCAAATGCTCCATTCTCTTGATTTTCGATCCTCTAGCCCGATATTTCTCTAGGAAATTATACAAGAGTGTTCTAAAAAGGAAAAGGGGAAAATAGAAAGGAAACATAAAAAAAAACCTTGAACACATATATATTGTTTACATCATAATAGATACGTTCCTCGCAAAAAAAAAAAAAACCCAGCAAAACTAAATTCCCTGCAATAAATTTCCACAGAAGCCTATCATCCCAACAATAAACTTCAATAATAGTACTAAAGTAGAGTAGGGAAGAAGCCTTACTTGATGCCAACCATGGTCCATGATGTCCAAATCCCACTTGGTGATGATGTGTGCAATACATGGTGTAATGTGGATGTCACGTGGTGGGCGATGAGACATTATGGACTTCGCATACTCAAAAAGTTGAGGGTTGTCTAAGGCATCGTATGAACCAATTCCACCTCTCCCTACGATGATGACAATGTTGCATGGAGAACAAGGTATAAACCATGCATTAACTTAGAACTATGTTACTTACTGGTAGAGAGTAGAGGAGAGGATATAAATCTTTCCCACACCCTTCCAAAAACAAGGTACCATGTAGCAACACAAATAGAGAGAGAGAGATAGAGAGAGAGAGAGAAGAGAGAGATATTAAGCGCAACTATGGTGCTACCTTGCACATTCAGCCACGATGATACCACGATGATAGAGAGATAGAGAGAGAGAGATTCCTGAAAATACTGGTCGGGTGGTGGTGAAACATGCATGTGCAATTAGATTTTGTTGTTTTTGCTTTTACATAAATGCCACATCATCAAATCTCCTCCTCAAGCTAAGAATGAGTTTGAATACAAATTGAAAGAAATACATATGTCCATACAAGATGAAATAACATGAAATGAAATCTAGATACAAACTAAAGCTTCCTCACTCCTAAAGCTTGTCTGAAGTAGATGAACTTCTCTTTGGGAAGAGCTTTGGTGAAGATATCTTCCACTTGTTCTTCAGTGCTAATGTAAATCAGTTCCACTTCTCCTTCGATGAACTTCTCACGAACAAAGTGATAATGAACTTTGATGTGCTTCGATCTCGGATGGCAAACTGGATTCTCTGATAGCATTATGTTGCTCACATTGTCACAATAGATGGCTACCTTTCTATCGACGTAGACTCCCATGTCTTCAAATAGGTACTTAATCCATGTTGCTTCACAAACAGCTTGTGTAATGCCTCTATATTCAGCTTCCGTACTTGACAACTCGACAATTGGTTGCTTCTTGCTACTCCATGAAATGATTGCACTTCCAAGTGAAAATGAGAACCACTCGTTGACCTTCAATCCATGACATTCGTGCCCAATCGGCATCTGTGTATGCATATATACATGGCTGAACTTTTCTCTCATAAAACAAGCCAAAGTTGCATGTTCCTTTCACATATCTCAATGTGTGTTGCATTGCATCCAAGTGCGCTCTATATGGTTTATGCATAAAGTGACTTACCAAACCAATTGCAAAACTCAAATCCGGTCTTGTCTTTGTTACATAAATCAAACTTCCAACCATTTTCCTATACATATTGGCATCATGCAAGTACTTCCATCATCCATAAGCTCAACATTAGCATCAAGTGGCATATCAACAGGTTTGCAAGCACTCATACCAAATCTCTCAAGCATTTCAAGCATATAATTATGTTGCATCATCCAAATTCCCTCTTTCACTAAAATTACTTCAATTCCCAGAAAGTATTTTAGCGCTCCCAAATCTCACATAAAAAATTCAGATTTCAGTTGCTTTTTCAAAGCAGCAATCCTCTTCTCATCATTGCTAGTAATGATCAAATCATCGACATAGATCACTAATAGAATCGTTTCACTTCCTTGATTCCATATAAACAATGAATAATCAGCATTTCATTGCATAAATTTTAGATCCAACAACTTCTTAGTGAAACGTTCACATCATGCTCTTGGAGCTCTTAGAATACTTTGGATACACATAACCTTCTGGTTGCTACGTATAGACTTCCTCATATAATTTTCCATTCAAAAATGCATTCTTAACATCCATTTCATACAATCTCCAATTGTTCATAGCAACCTATGCAATCACGCTTCTCACCGTTGTCATTTTCACCACTAGACTAAACATTTCATCATAATCCAATCCATATACTTGTGCATATCCTTTTGCAACTAAGCGTGCTTTAAATCTTTTCAATGAACCTTTACTTTTGCACTTCACCTTGTATACCCATTTGCATCCAATAGCTTTCAACAGCGAGTCGTAACAAACAAGAACTATGTCGTAAAAAGAGAACACTCTCGTCAAAAATTACATGTTTTCACCTCATTTTTGGAATTCCTTTACACCAGTATACATATATTACAAAAATGAGGTGAAAACAAGTAATTTTTGACATTTTTTGTCATTTTCTCAAAAAAAAATGAGCTCAAAATGTAGTCAAAATTTCACTATATTAGGCATAGACGTGTCCCAAAATGTATATGATAAGACATTGACATGTCCAAAATCTATATGATAAGACATTGACATGTCTAAAATATATATAAGAATGTAGAAATCAATAGTTTTTTCACAAAAATAACATTTTAGATATATCTTTAATGGGTGGATATATGATTGTTATTCAAAATTGCTACAAAACATGGTTTCATTAACCAAACTACTTTGAGGCATTTACATAAGCACTAAAAATGTCTGAGAGCTTCAATGCAACTCACAACTTTGTCGATCTATGTCTACACCCTCATCATCTGATGCACTTGATTCAGTCTCATACTGTTGAGAGCTCTCTTCTTCTTCTTCTATATCCACAAGAGCTCTATCTTCATCCACGTACATACCAAATTCTGCAGGATCATGCACAACTCTTCTTGTTTTCCTATGATTTCCTGTACCACATACATCTGGAAGCTTTTGTTTTATCATGTTGATGGTTGCTTTCCTCAAGTGACCAGTTCTTGTCAAGGAAAAATCATAAACAAGAATATCTACATCATCCATTTTAAGAGTGGATGTGCTTCGAATATTCTTTTTCCTTTTTGAACCTGTTCGTTTAGTATCACACACCATTTCTAAGTTATATTTACCTGTGAATGCATTACTACTTTTAGTGTAATACCAATGCACCATCAAAGCCTCTATTCTTCTCTGATCAATATTTTTAGTTATCTCTAAAACCTTTGCAATCCAAAAAGGTCTGGTAGCCTCATCACCATCAGCAAGTACTACAATAAGCGTTCCAAAATTTATCTCTATTAAATTTCCTTGCCATCTTGCTTCTGCCTGTTTTGTCATCCTTGGGCCTACATAAATATTTCTTTCTGGTGGATGTATAAAACTTTGAAGTGCATCTGCATTACATGCTTGGGCCACATTCACGGATCTTTGTGTACAAAAATCCCATGTGAATGGAACATCAACTGGCCAGTGACCTGCAATTGTATACTGTATAATCTCTTCTTGATGATTGAAAAAGTCCTCCCACCAAGATACATCTTGATCTCCAGCATATTTTTTTGCACGCTCAATATGTCTCTTCTTTTCAATGAGTGCATGCATCCAGCTTTTACTTTGATCAACCACACTTCCACATCTTTTTGTATTGTTTTTATCTTCATATGGTGATTGTTCTGCACCATACACTGTTACAATAGACAAATTAGGCACCTGCAATAAGAATCTGCATCCCTCTTTAGGCTCCCACCCAAGAGAAGATGAATACTGCTTTGCAAATAAAAGGGTTATTTCATCAACCCTCCTCATCAAGAATACATTGTTGAAACTAATATTGTGCAATGGAGCCAAAACCTTAGCACTGTTATCAAGGCCCATTGAGCAAAAGTGCTTAAAGTCATAAACCTGTGTGAGGTGTTGAACTTCTGGTTTTGGAGTATATGCTTCTGAAATCAGCTCAGATAAAATCGGAAGAGTAAAAGCATTGTTACGTGCCAACTTCTTAGAGAAAGTACTGAACATTTGATCAATGTGATCATGAGTGTGGCCAACCAGAAGAAAATTTACCTTAACCTTCTGAAATACCTGTTTTTCAACAAGCATGCTTAAATATCCAAAGACTGTAGAATTTTTATTCTCTCTTGCAGTATTATCTAGTTGCAAATATAGAGTTGGTGGCAAAAGACCCTTCCATGATTGCAAAACACGATGAATGACAGTAACTGTAAGGTTTGGATCATTATGCACATTCGGATATGTGAAGAAAACCTTAGACATTACAGTTCCATTGTATACCAAAGCACCAACCAAATGCATTTGCACAAGGACTTCATCTCCAATGTCCTTAGGGATGCGATAAAAATGTGGCAAACAAGTTTTTTTTTTATCCATACCATCGATCAACAAACACATATAACGCTCCGGATTTCTGAGTGCCTTACTTCGATGATGAATTGCTTTCTTTCTCTCTAATGCTTGAATGTCATGATGGTTGTTAAGAAGGTTTTTAAAATTATGCTTTTCCTGTGGTGTTGTTGCCCCTTTTGCCATGTTTTTCAAAGTGGCGCAAACTGAACATTCACCCATTCTAACTTTACGATGAATAGAAACATTGTTAAACTCTTCCTTCCATAATCGAGTAAAGTGACGATACAACACATACTTCTCATTTCTATTTTCCATGTCTTCTCTATATAATTGAAATACCTCTCGACGAGTAAAGTTATCTGACAAGTGCAACCTTCCAGTTGTAGGCATAACTTCACAATGCAAGCTAAAATAGTTCATCATCCAATTCATTGCATGACGTCCAACAGATCCTTTGGTCCCAACATGGAACATATCTAAAATGAGATCCCCATTCAAAAACCCTTGTTGAACCCTATGTATTCTAAAATTTCCTACACCCATTGCAATTTTAAATGCAGCCCTACAGCATGGCATCCCTTGAGTAAAGAAATATTCAAAACCAACATGCGTTACTGACATGTTATCCTCAATCATTTGCATGCAAGAAACAAGGTATATATCTTGCCTTTCACTATCTAAATGGAGGAATTTTTCTCTTATGTGCTTTAGTTTCTTCATTCCTAAATTATACAAACATTTCAAACCACAACAATGCTTCACAATATCCAATGCAATCTATCTATCTAAAGTAAGAAATTTAAATCTTTTTCGACTTACTTCACGAGACCTTCTTTTAAATCGTAGATTGAGCATGCTTTGCTTTTTCGTTGCTCCACATGCACTTGAGTCAGAAGGGAGATCAATGGTTGGATCAGATGGGAGATCAAGAGGTGCATTTGGTTGAGCAGCATTGCACTGTGAATTGGATAACTTAAATGACTCAACAGAAAACATGGAATCATCAGCACGTTCTAAATCATAGGGATCATCACTTCTCTGGAAAGGTTCAACTGAGAACAATGAATCAATATGAGCAGAGGAAGCTGATGCCCAAGCATCCACTGAAAAGATTGAGCTCATCTTCACTAAGTTCACAAAAGACTGAAGATGAATGACCTTTTTAAATAAGTAGAAATCCGAGATCAAGTGAAGATGTCACATCAAATGTCACATCAAGAAGATATGAAATCAAAAGCTTATTAAAGTACATTAAATAACATTAAACATCAAATTACATCAAATCACTTAATTACTCAAATATACACTAATAAGGGAACCAAAGATTTGATTCACATTTGATTCAAATGAGAAACACAGTTGATTTCTAACTACATATGAGTCATTGAGTCTAAGCATTGTGAATGAATCAAAATATATCCAAGTTGAGTTCCAACAGGAATATATAATAAAATTGTTTGGAGAAATTTTACAAGAAGAAATTTTACAACTGGAATATATCCAAGTTGAGTTCCAACTGGAATATGCTATGCCATTGAACACTATACAAGAAGAAATTTTACATTTGGTTAAGATTTCAAGGATTAGGTTTTATTGTGGTCTTGGCTAGATATCAAAGAGGTAGATGAAAGTATATTAAAAAAGAATTATGTGTAAAAGAGGTACACAGAATGTTTATTCATACATTGATTTTCCATTTCAACAATGTGTTACAAGATAAATGTGAATATGAACTAAAGTGTGGAGGATAACACTATAAAGATGTCATTAATCTCACAACTTAGACCTGATTTTCTCCCAAGCAACAGACTCTAAGAAAAAACTTCTACATGAGATTAGAAATCCTCATGTACATACCATACTGTTGCCATTGAAGTCTAATTTCCATGCAAATGTATATAAATAGTTGCAAGGTTCTGTACTTGAATGTTTATTCATACATTGATTTTCCATTTCAACAGTGAGTTACAAGATAAATGTGAATATGAACTAAAGTGAGGAGGGTAATACTATAAAGATGTCATTAGTCTCCCACATTTAACACAACTTTGACTTGATTTTCTCCCAAGAAAGAGATTCTAAGAAAAAAATCTCTACATGAGTTTAGACATCCTCATGGACATACCATACCTCTTGCCATTGAAATGTAATTTCTATGCAAATGTATATAAATAGTTGCAAGGGTCTATGAATATTTCATTAAAGTGGCTCTGAAACGGCCTATTTGTGTGGGTGCTATTCCCTAGTTAGATAAGTTGACAGATTTAGTTAGCAACTGGACTCATTCAGTTAGATCCAGTTAGTCTCTAGTTCAAGTTACCCAATTGCCTATAAATACTAGAGGAGGAGATCATTCGCATTTTCAAAATCCACGAGCAAGAGAGAGCAGCAGAGCACAGACAGCCATGGAGCACAGAGCTCAGCATACCAGCAAGCCAAGTCTGATGGAGAAGAAGAATGTTGGCAAAAGTACCAAGAGGTAGACAAAATCATACCATAAATAAAGATTCCAAAAAGATTCCTCTATATGTCTGTGTAAAAAGTCTGATTTCTAGGTATTTATTTTTCTTACCTCTAGAAATATGGATCCAAAGCATGTACAGCTCGATGCCTGGCATCGACTTTAAGGTGTAAGTCGATGCCAGGCATCGACTTAGGATTGCAAGTCGATGCCTGGCATCGACTTTAAGGTGTAAGTCGATGCCAGGCATCGACTTAGGATTGCAAGTCGATGCCTGGCATCGACTTGCAGGTGTAAGTCGATGCCTGGCATCGACTTGCAGGTGTAAGTCGATGCCTGGCATCGACTTACACCTGAAAGTCGATGCCACGCATCGACTTGGGCCCAAAAGTCGATGCCAAGCATCGACTTGCCGGCATCAACATGCACTGAAAAGTCGATGCTAGGCATCGACTTTAGGGTGCAAAGTCGATGCTTGCCATCGGCTTTTGGGCCCAAGTCGATGCTTGGCATCGACTTTTGGGCCCAAGTCGATGCCAGGCATCGACTTTGTGTGCAAGTCGATGCCAGGCATCGACTTGAGGGTAAAAGTCGATGCCAGGCATCGACTTGGCCCAAAAGTCGATGCGAAGCATCGACTCTTGCACCCCCAAGTCGATGCCTGGCATCGACTTTCACCCTCAAGTCGATGCCGGGCATCGACTTGCACACAAAGTCGATGCTTGGCATCAACATGCACTTAAACATCGATGCCTGGCATCGACCTAAAGCTCAAAATCGATGCCTGGCATGGACTTGGGCGTTTGAAAACCACATTTACGTTTGATCTGATATTTCCAAGTGCCTTCAGGGATGCGGAGTACAAGGATGAAAGGCCCATCAAGAAGCTCAGAGTCACCATGGGCTCTGGTGACCAGCAACGTGACAAAGGCATTGGTCACCAAGCAAAACCAAAGAAAATTATTGCACCATTATCCTCTGAGAAGGCCAGCAACCCACTAGGAATATCCTCAGGTGGACAGAGTAGCATAAAAATTCCTGAGGAGGATCCAAATATGAGGGAAAGGTCTAGGGAGACGGAGGTCATGAGGACAGATCCTCCACTTCGGGACATGACAAATCTAGAGTGGTGCCTTCAGTACGTTGAAGAGAAGAATGCAGTCCTCCTTGTGTTCGTAGGGGCTTATGGCAGAGGAAAGATCACGACAACACAAGGTTTTCAGTATGGCCTTGTTTACAAACTGGATTATGAAGATGAAGATTCTGACAACCTGCTTTTCTTGGTGGAGACATCGAAAGGATTAAGAAATGTCATATGCAAGATGGATTTCTTGTGCCCAGAGTGCTGTGTTCCAGAAGGGCTAGCTCAGATATGCAGAGACTCAGTGAATTTCATCAAGGACCTGATGCCATGGATCCAGGGCAATATCATGCCAACACAACAGAAGAAGACGACCCCTGTAAGGGCAAGGGGTAAGCAGAGCATGCAGAAAAAGCTCCAAAAGAAAAAGAAGATAATTTCAGAAGAGGAGTTTTTTGACTCAAGCTCTAGCTCTAAGGACATAATTGTTGCACCTGGTGGAGAGCTTGCATCTGGTGTTCTTGGTACTAAGCAGAATAAGATGAGGGAGGACATAGCTAGAAGAAAAGTTGTGAAGAAGGGGCAGTTGTTCCACCTGCCAATCAATATCATCCACAGGCCACCCGTAGATCCAGTCACAGGGAGGAGGCCCCTTGAGATCAGGGAGCCACATAATTTGCACGTCCAGAATCTTAAGAAGAAAATGAAAATAAATCCTCATGCTACTGTTGTGCCATTCCTTGTCATGGTGGATCCCAATGAGTGCAGCTATGTGGACGATTTCAATGAGGGTTTGTTTGAGGATTACACTTATTATGTGATTGGAGGTTCACACTCTGCAGAGGCTCGTAGACAGTTAGTGAAGGAGCACCCTACTACATTTTTTTTTAGGTATGCAGAGTGTAAGATATATGCTGGTCTTACAACTGAGGAAGCCAAGCTTCTTGCTTGGGATCACAACAACGACAATGACTACAGGCAGAAAATGTCGTCCATAGAGAGAATTCGGTTCTTCCACCATGAATATGAAGATTGTCTTGTGAAGGAAGCTGGAAGAATACATCCCAATCTACGAAAGCAATGCCTCATTGAGGTTGGAATTGCATTGGATGAGAATAGAAAGTTTGATGCCTTGAGGAAATATGATCCATGGTTTCAACTGGCATTCAGATCAGGTGAGATCTGGGATCTACAGGATAGAATTTTCACAATGTGGGAGAACAAGGAGGTCAAGGGCCAGAAGCAACGAAAGTCGAGGCCAGACCCACAAGTTGATCTGAAGGGAAAGGGAAGGAAAGTTGACCTTTCAATTGAAGAGGCTCCTGAGGACATGAAGCTGACCCCATGGAGGGCCCTTCAAGGAATCAAGGATGATACATTGATCATATCAACTTTGTCAAGGGTAATCTCGAAGGAGTTAAGCCTGGAGGAGATGGTGACTGAGCTCAATAAGTATGTATGTTATTCTCAGATCCTTTTTCCCTCCTCCCATGCTTCTGGTCTAACCTAGTCTCTTTTATATTTATGTGTCTATAGTCATAAAGTGTACATGAAGATTCAGGAGGTGATGATGAAGAGGCTGGGTTGCTTTTCTTGGACAGAGGTCCAAGCAGACTATCCAACCACATCATTCTACAAAGCCTTATCAGAATATTTCATCCTGTTTCGTGATTGGGTAGGTTCTCTTTCTGAGGTTGTGCCTGGTTTGCCATTAAGTTAGATGCCTTGATTCACCTAACCAATTTGATGCCTTGCATGGCATCGACTTATAGCTAAATTCGATCCCTGGCATCAGTCTGCAGGCAAAAGTCGATGCCTGGCATCGACCTGCAGGCAGAAGTCGATGCCTGGCATCGACTTGGGGGCATAAGTCGATGCCTGGCATCGACTTGCAGCATAAGTCGATGCCTGGCATCGACCTGCAACATAAGTCGATGACTGGCATCGACCTCGTGGCAAAAGTCGATGCCAGGCATCGACTTATGTCCCAAAGTCAATGCCAAGCATCGATTTTCAGTAGAAGGTC
Source organism: Ceratopteris richardii (assembly GCA_020310875.1). Lineage (NCBI taxonomy): Eukaryota > Viridiplantae > Streptophyta > Polypodiopsida > Polypodiales > Pteridaceae > Ceratopteris > Ceratopteris richardii. Next base: position 108,493,070 of record CM035409.1, on the reverse strand, counting down.
GATGCCTAGCATCTACCCCAACAAGAAATCGATGCCATGCATCCCTTCCTTATGCTCTGTTTGTTGTATTGAAGAGCTCTTTTAATTGTCTTTCCAATTTTTTCTGCAGAAACCAAGGAAAAGTAAGTCTACAGAGGTACTAGATGATTGCCCCCCTGCATTCCTTGCTCACATTCAAAGAGCAAGGCATGAGAAATCTAGACTGAAAGCGAAGGAGATGGATTTTGATGATGAACTTGATCTTAAATGTTTCTCCAATCCCCTAGACCCCCTTAGGCCTGTATATTACAATGTGTTCTATAGTGATGTAAATAATATTTGTTCTGTTGTGCCTAGAAAACATTTCTCCCTTCTCATAGCGGACATACCCTATGGATTTAGGATGTTGGGATCAGTTAATGATGATGAACCCTTCAAACACCCTCAGATTCGGAAGATGGTCACTGATTTTGCAGAGTTGACTATGTCTCCTCTTTGGAGGATGGTAATTTTCCATAGCAGTGACCAGTCTTTCTTTGTTTCAACTGCTCTGAAGGCAAGATGTCATGCTGTGGAGTGCCTCACTTGGTAAGTAATCTTCTTTCTATCTCCATGGCTTTAATGATGCTCTCTGTGACTCATAGTTCTTTTTTGCAGGGTGAAGACAAACGTAAATCACACTCCTTTGCATCGGTTTGTGAGCGCCACTGAATGCATTACAGTTGGCTATTATGATGAAGTAAGCAAAAGGAGAGTCAGGGAGCATTGCAATGAGAATGGGATCTCAAATGTGCTCATGTTCCCAGCCGTTACCAAGAAACTTCGTCATGTAGCTGGGGACATGACATTGGTTAACCCTTATCAGAAGCCACAAAAACTCATAATGAGATTGCTTCAGCTATTCTCCAATGATGATGAGTGGGTCCTAGACCTTTTTTGGGGCACAGGTAATTTCAATTTTCACAATTTTCATTAGTCATGGTTGATTGAAGCCTCTAAGTGGTTTTCTGCTATTTCAGGAACGACTCTGGCTTGCTCCTTAAAGATGTTCAGGCACTGCATAGCTGTGGAGAAGAATGATGCTCAAGTGAGCTTCATTAGAATGCGAATCAATGGGCTGAATGAATGCCCAGATGAAGACCAAGAGGTTGGAAGGAAGCACATTGTAGATACGGAGAGATTCCAACCAGCTTCAAGGGAGCCTGTTCCCCAACTTGCAGATGAACCGGGGGACATGGCTGACCTTGAAGAGCCAATCTTGGAGCAAGAGAGGCAAGATAGGTGTTCTAATGTGCCAGAGGATCCCAATATCCTTGAGCCTGAGGAAAGCTATGATCAGCTTCTATTGTAGATTCACATTACTCTTGTAGAACACATGAAATGTAAAAGATCATTTTAATGGAAATATAATTTGGAGTTCTGCTTCCACTTTGTGTTCAGCTTGATTTATCTTGAGCATTTCTCTGATCATGTGTGAATGTTTCTTAGTATAATTTTGTTGAATATTATCTTCTCGTGGGAATGCTTTTGTGAAATGTATTTCATATTCAGTTAATATGGCCAGGCATTCAATGGGAATCTTAACCATACAAAGGGGATGATCTTAATTGCCTTGTTAAAATGCTCTGATTTTTGCAACACATGTACTCTAATTTTCGAGTAACTTTTAATTAGCTATCATCTGTGCTTGTTGAGGTTATAGATGTAATGAAGGAGCTTCGCGAATTCTTACTTGTACCTTTTCAACTCTAATCTATTGTCCAAGATCATGATGTGGGATTCTTGGTCATGCTCAACAACTAGTTTTCATGGCAGCAAGAATTTTAGTATATCTATCTTGACTAGTTGGGATATGAGATCAAGCTTCTAGTGACAATATTTACAAGCAAGACTCGTGATGCTTTCTAGATATTGTAAAATGCCCACTTTTTTGCTTCATATAATGGTCTTTAGGTAAAAAGAAAAAGAGAACATGTCTTTGTTCTCCTTTGTTGTGACTCAGTGTTTTTCTTATTCAATGACAATTTCACTAATTCCCATGTATCATTCTTCTTCAATGCATTCATCTCATCATCCATTGCTTTGCATCAATCGTCACTTTGTGATGCATCATCAAAATTCTTTGGTTCCTCATGCTTGATTCTCTCAATCATGTATGCATAATGAAGCTTCATAGACTTATTGTATAGATTCAATCTATCCACAGGATGTTATACTCTCATAGATCGTCTCAAAGGTGTTTCTTCATCTGACCTTGATCGTGTCTCTTTCCTTGCATGTGGAGGAACATATTTCTCCTTTATATTTTTCAACATGCCAAGCGTAACTATCTCATCATCAGTATCTGAATCAGACATGTACGTATCTTTCCCTTTCTCCTTTCTTCTTGCATAGTCCTTTGCATTTTCACTCCATGATGTTTGAGGTGTAGGAAATTCATATGAACCATAGTCTTGACTTTCTTCTTGGTGAAAATGTCTATGACTTGTTCCTCGCTCATCATGAACATTATGCATAGAATCATCCATATCATTCTCTATCACAGCCATGTCTTTGGGTGCATTTCATGATGCATTTTCATCTATACATTCTTTTGTAATAGGATTATAACATCTATATCCTTTCTTCTCTTCGGAGTATCCAACAAATATGTACTTTTTAGAGTTTGCCTCAAAGTTGTGTCTCAACTGACTAGGCACATGCGCATAACAAATACTTCCAGAAACTCGTAAATAGCTACCATTAGGCTTATGCTTCCATAGCCTCTCATATGGAGTGAGATCATGAACCATGCCTGTTGGAGCTCTATTTATAACATGCAGAGCCGTATGACATGCTTCTGCCCAAAACATATCTGGTATATTCTTTTCATTCAACATGGCTCTAGCAACTTCCTCAATCACACGATTTTTACGTTCTGCAACACCATTTTGTTGTGTTGTGTATCTACAAGATAATTGCCTTTTGATTCCATGATCACTAAGGTATTGATAAAATTATCTTGAGATATATTCTCCCCTTGAATCTGATCGTAGTCATTTTATATACATTCCTAACTGCTTTTCAACCATATTTTTGAATCTCACAAAGCACTCAGAAACTTCACTCTTATGCTTTGGGAAATAAATCCATGTATATTGGCTATAATTGTTAACGAATATCAAAAAATATAGTAAAATACCAACTCATTTTGTTCTAGCACGTCCAACCACATCACTATGGATTAGCTCTAGAGGTCTCTTCCTGTGCATTTCTCTTCTTGGAAACTTCATATGTTGAAGTTTTCCAAATGTGCATGCTTAAAAAATTCTTTCAAAGTTTAAATGACCAAATCTTGGTAGTCCACGTACTAACATTTGCTTTTCCATGGACTTCAATTTTCTCAAATTGATATGACCAATTCGTTTATACCATAATTCAGCTATATCTAAATATTCAATATTCTTGGCATATATATTCGAATAAAGAGATGTACCCATATCAAACATGAATAATCTACCCATCTTCTTTCCATGACCAAGTAATTCTCCTTTTTTTTCATACTTGAAATCATGTATAAAACAGCCATGTTTATTGAAAATAACTTTCATGTCTTGATCCGCCAGCTCACCAACTGAAACTAGGTTCTTTGTAATGCTAGGCACATGTAGGACATCACTTAACGTGTTTCAAACACCATTTTTTTGTACTAGTGGTACATTCCCAACATCGCTAATCACGTGTAAGGTATCATCACCAGTTGCCACATACTCTTTAGTCTTCAAAGCCTCTTTTTACTCAAACCAATTTCCTATGCTCGTCACTTGGTTTGTGCAACGAGAGTCTATATACCAGTTCATATCATTCTGTTATATTTCAGAGATGTACATGCTTGGAGGAACGAGAAGTTCCTTGCTCAAGGGATAGCCAAGGCCAAAAGCCAAAAGTTCATATGAGGTGCCTACTCATGATGGCCAGATGAGTAGAGGGACCTTAGAGAGAACTCTAGATGGTGACTAGGAAAGGGCTATAAATACACTGGGGGTGAGTCCCAGGCATGTCATTCTCCACTTCTCACATTTGGTATTAGAGCATGGGGGAGAGATCCATGGAGGACAAGGTAGAGATGAAGATGGAAGGGACAAGAAGATCTATTGGGAAGTATTTTTGAAGTTATGGATCGACATTTTCTCCATCTTCGAGCTGCAATTTATCACCATCATTATGGTGACTGCTGCACATGTAAAAAAAGGAGAATCAGATTCAAAGAAAGCCACAAGAAGATCGATCGCTTTTGTTGTTCATCTTAAAGGTGAGTAAATACACCTCAAATACAATGAAATTCCACAACAATAGGCACAACAATCAAGGATCGAACCTTCGATATCTCTTTTGGGAAGTAAGCACTTTTCCACTAAGCTACATCCACGTGATGAAAAGCATTTTAGATTATTTATACATAGAGTAGAACACGGTTGCACATGTTCAACAAGATCAAGATGTTGAAAAATGGGAAAACATAAAATGCAAAAATAGATGGAGAAAGAGATATAGAGAGAAGAAGAGAATGAAAAGAGAGAAGAGAAAGAAAGAAAGAGAGAACGTGATAGAGAGAGAGAAGAAGAAGAAAATGAAGAGAGAAAAAGAAAGAGAAGGAGAAAGAGAAGAAGGAAAGAGAGAAAGAGAAGAAGGAAAGAGAGAAAGAGAAAAGAAAGAAAGAGAAGAAGAAAGAGAAGGAAAGGTGAAGAAAGACAAAGATAAGAAGGAGAAAAGAAAGAGATAGAAAGAGAGAACCTGAGAGAGAGAGAGAAAGAGATATAGAGAGATAGAGAAAGAGATGGAAAAAAAAGAGAGGTAGAGAGAAAGAGATAGAAAAAGAGAGCTAGAGAGAAAGAGCTAAAATAATATGAGGGAGCAAGAAATGGATGAACAAATAAGAATAAAGAAGATGAAAGTGAAGTGGAGAGAGAAAAAAGTAGAAAGAGAAAGAAGAGAAAGAGCAAGATTCGCATACCTATCTTCACTAAATTGACCGTAACTCTCTCATATGATATCCAAATTGGATGATTCCACTTGGTATAGGATGTAGGTTGCAGGGGCTTTCTAATGAGTGGCTGAAAGCTATCATTGGATAAATATTAATCACCTGTAGACAACATTTAATTCTCTGCATATCATTTCAAGGAGGTATGCTGCCCACTCACCTAGCTCCATTGTTTTGGCCATAACTTCCTCATAAAATATCCAAATCAAGAAATTCAACTTAGTGTAGATTTCACACTTCCAGAACTTTCTTTTGACTGGTTCCATATTTTGACCATTGAAAGCCATCTTTGCACCAGCTTTTAGATGGCTGTTAACTGGCGAGAAACTTTTTTTGAGTGATTTGATTGTCCAATTATGATAATTAGGAATTTCTAATAATATTTTTAACCATTTTGGATAGGAATGAATTGTTTTTCATTCATTTGCATCATAATTTTTCTCTCAAATAAATTAATTTGAATACTTTTGGCATCAAAGTTTCTAATTTTGCATTGTATTTTCTTCCAGTTTTATGAAATCAACATTGGAATATGCATGAAAGCTAGTTTTTTACATGAAGTTATCAATGCACATGAAGTTACAATAACTTATTTTGATTCATAAAAGCATGCACAGATCTTGTTTGCATGTTTTAGAATCTTTTGCAGGTATTGAAGGCAAAAAAAAGACCTGGTTATGAGGGCGTGTAGTGCCCAACAACAGATTTTGGAAAAGTTTCTTATTTGCAAGTTTCTGGAGTAAAGAGAGTGGTTTTCCAACCACTAGGCTGATGCCTATCATTGTAAAGACTATTATTATTATTTTTTTAGGCTTCATTTTCCTGGCAAAATGCTATCGGAAATTTTGTAGCCACATGGCATTATATGCCATGTAAGAACGAGAGTGATGTTGTGTTGTGTGAGAGAGGAAGTCTTACGTCCGCATAGCTAAAATCATATAAATTGATTGAAGTAGAGAAGAATATGCATGAGTGAATGCGTGCATACATAGATGATATGATTGCTAGAAAGTTGAAGTGCATGATGCATGGTGTGTCTCTAGAAGATCACTTTTATATATCACCACGATAAGTTGGGGTGAGCATAAGATATATGATACAAGTATCATATGTGGGCTAATTTTGCCTTTAAAAAGTAAATCACAAGGTATATGTATCAAGTAAACTAAGATGTGTTTTCGTCTAGTAACGCATGAACATATGAATTGTTTCTCATGCGAGTCTATGTACTTGATATAGACACTTATTTCGAGTCCGCACAAGAGTGCTATGGATATGATCATCAATACAAGTATGAAGTGCTTGTATATAATTAGTTGTGATGAGATTAATGAATGTGCAAGAAGCACAATGAATAAATGATGTCCATAGATATTCACTTTCACTGAAAGATGGATACTATGTGAAGAGTTAACTTTTCCATGGGATGATTTGGATGATTATTTGGTTTGAATTGATCTAGATGATTATTATAGGATTGGATATGTCTCCACTTCATAATCCATCCAAGAAAATGAATGATTATGTTTAATCATAAGGATTAATATGTTTCGCCATTTTTAAGTTTAAAAAAATGATTGAGCAAATAGTTAGTGAGGTAGAAGCCTCATAGAGATTTGGATGCTAATCTTTGAGGGAATGCCCAAATTTATTGAAATTTGGAGGGCACGTAGCTCATAGACTTTTGTTAAGCTAACGAATTTTCAAGTAATTTGAAGACTTTTAGATAGGTCAAGTGACCTCTGCACTAAAAGTGCTGCTACTAGAGGTAGAGGCCTCAAACAAGTGACATAGGCCTGTTCCAAAGGATAATTCTCTTAATTGGTAGATCCAAATGATTTTTATTGGAAATAAAAGCTTGATAGATGCACTAAATGATATCAATTTTTATTATTTCTAAAGATGATTTGGCAAGTCAAATAATCTCTGCACATCAAAGTATAGCATCTGGAATTTATGAAATGATCAGAGACCATGTCACTTAGAGGTGCTTGTATCTCTTAGCTCATTTACTTAAATTGAATGAGTTTTATTTCTAGCATTAGATACATACTTCCAAATAGTGTATACAAAATTTCAAGATGAAATGTTTCTTTATTTAAGAGATATAAAGAAAATAGTAAAAGTTAGCCTCTGCAAATTTTTAACATTTTGTAGGTATAGAGGCTTAGTATTTTGGTCATTGTGAACGATCCAAATGTCCAAATATTATGAAACTTATATTAACAACTATGGATAGTAGTAGCTATATGCTATTAAAATTTGGAAGAAGTTGGACATCATTTGGTAGGTCAAATGATCTATTCTTCACAGACCAAACTCTAGCGAGGATTTTCCAAAGAGTGGTACATGTGTCTGATGAGCATATGAAATTTTCATATTGGCACCTCCAATTTCAAAAATTTTTGTTGGAGAAACTACTCCAGTATAAACCCTATGATATACCCAAGTATTAGGGATTTTGGAATTTATCTTCATAGTTAGAAGATATTATAAAAGTGGAGTAGCATTGTTCCTAAGCTCACCTAAGTGAAGGTGTAGCAAAGATAGAATTATACTTTTGAATGCGTACTTGATTTCATTTTGAATTTTAATTTTTTGCGAACAAACAAGATATATTGATCTGGATTTGGGCACAAAGAAAATGAAATTTGGAATTTTTTGGATCAGTCTAAGGGCTTCAAGAAAATGACCCTGTACACTTTTCAGAGTTGATCGTCAAGTGTTCGATCCTTCTAGTAATATGGGCATAAAACTTTAAGAAAATATCCAGATCAAGAAATTTTTATGCCTTATGAAAGCTTGAGAAAAGCTACAAAATTCTGGAAAATTTCATAGATTTTGGATGAGTATAAGTTAGTTAAAATTAAGATCTAATCTGCTATTGTTGGAAATTATTTATGCAGAAGACATTGTGGAAAGGAAAAGACTTTTCACATGTTTTTTATGATGTTTTCTATGATATTTTCTTAAGATGTTCTGATCACCATGGGCTAGATATGCCCTAGATACTTGTCTTTTTGAGCATTGGTTTATGGTGATCATTCTCAGTAGGACAGAAGAGACTCTGTCGAAATTTTCAAGAATATATATAGTGCCAAGAGAGCATGGAACAGGAGAACTTTGCTAGTTGTTCTCATTTCATATAATTGGATTCATACAGGTTGTATTAATTCCAATTTATTGTGAAATAATATTCGATTCAAGTTGCATGAGTTGAAATTTGATGCAAGCGACATCCTTCACAACTCTAGTTGAGTTGATTTATCATATAGTTTTTCATTTCTCAACTCAAGATGAGTTGATGTTAGAGATAGTTATGAGTGATAGAGTCATAGGAATGACTCTGTTCTTTCCATTGAGGGAAGGAAACACTTCAGGAAAACTTCATGATTTCATTACTTTATTTATGGTTGTGAGTACTCACCGAGTTATTCTTATCATTTTTGAGAGAAGTGTTCGACTTTAATCTCATACACGGATCTATGTGGAATATAAATTCGGTGCTATGGGACATCAAACTTTGTATTCTACCTAGGTGTAGGACAAATGCTATGGGAGAGAAGTCTCTGAGATTGTATTTTTTATATGATTTGGAGTTCATTTATATGATCTTTTTGTATCATCTTATTATTAGACAACAGAGGGGAAGTTGACACAATCACTCTATATGTGATCGCAAACAAGGAAAGTCCGCAGGCAAGTAGCCTAGAAGCGGAAAGGCAAGGTTTGTACATAAGAACTATGAATAGGCTATTGCATTAAGAAGAAAATCATAGAGTACGTACTACTTTATTTGATATGCTTGAGAATAGGCCATGGTTCATACATAGTGTATATGAGGTGAGATAGATGATTAGCCTAGTGGGCTATGAGTGTGCACACATCTACTTACTATTTTTCGGGTATTTAGTGGATTCATATTATGTTCCCCATTATAACTCGGAGTGCCAGATTATTACAGTAGTTTTCTTGAGACACCTCATTCCTAAGTAGGAATAATTTGATCATAGTGATGATCAGATGGTGGTCAGAGATAAAGCAAGTTTCATATACTTGGAACATCTTGCATGTTATTATTGAGAAGGCGGTGGTAGTTCCACTAGTTGCTATTCTTTCTTAGCATGTCTTCACTTGGCATGATGGACTTGGTTCCAAAGAGTGGATTAGGATTTACTTTGTATGGGAAATATTTTGATCCATAGTTTGGATTATCATATATGGTAGATCAAGATTTTGATCCATAGTTTGGATTATTATATATGACACATCGAGATCTTAGTCCATAGTTTGGATCATTGACATATTGATATCTTGGTCCATAGTTGATAGATTGACATATTGATATCTTGGTCCATAGTCTAGATTGTTGATAGATTGTCATCTTGGATTCATGGTTTGGATCATCCTGAGACTCTCCTGAGTTTCATTTTCATTATAGTAGGTAAATGAAGTAGACTTACTCAAGTGTAGGGATAGTATTTTTTTCATTACTCTAGTGGAGTACGTGATTTTTCATGATTATACCATATGAAAAGCTGTTAGTGGGTATTTCAGGAAGACAAGGGTAATGTGCCTAGGTCTCTACAGATCACAAGCCATCATAAGTTAGTGGTCAAGGTCTAGGCATAGGGAGTGCAAGGATATTTCGAGTACTTATGTTGCACATATATGGACTCATTGGGCCTCAGAGGGATTCCTATAGTATGCCCAAGGCAAGGACTACTATTTGTTGGTGGAAATGCTAGATATAAAGCATAGAGACTAGTTGTCTACTTTTTGAGCATCTAGTATTTCAGACACCTGCCACACTCTACTCTTATTATTTGGAATCATAGATTCTGAATCCTGGGTTTATAACTCCTTCTATATGAGTGAGGATAATGATCTTTAGAAGGGGGAGAGAGTGTGATATTCTAGAGATGTACATGCTTGGAGGAATGAGAAGTTCCTTGCTCGGGGGATAGCCAAGGCGAAAAGCCAGAGAGTTCATACGAGGTGCCCACTCATGATGGCCAGATGAGTAGAGGGACCTTAGACAGAACTCTATATGGTGACTACGCAAGGGCTATAAATAGGCTGGCAGGTGAGTCCCAGGCATGCCATTCTCCACTTCTCACAGTTTCCAGGTCTTGACATACTATTCAACACATGCTCCATTGCAAACATATTATCTCTGCCATAGTCTCTATATGAACTTTCAACAGAGAATTTCCATGTGCTGCATAATGGCTTCTACCTCTTTCTTTTTGACTATTCTACTTATAATAACAATCTTTCTCAAAATGTCCATACTTTTCTCAATGATAACAATTCCCAGGTGCATGTGATCTTCCTCTACCTCTCGAGTTTGATCTTCCTCTACCTCTCGAGTTTGATCTTCCTCTATCTCTTGGAATATCCATTGTATTTGCATTTCTAGAAAATGATCGTCCACGACTAGAACCTCTTCCTCTATGCTGAAAGAATGCATGATCTCTCCAATTGCCACTTCCAGATACATTAAAACCAAGTTTTACTTCTTCTCTCATGCAAAGAGCTACTAGCTCATCAAAATCTGGCATAGTGCCTCTTACTGAGATAGAAGTATCTAAGCTCTTGTACTGTGGCCCTATAACATTTAGCATAATTGATACCATATCATCATCATCGACTTTGCAATTTATGAGTGCTAAATCATTATTAATCTTCCTAATTTCAGAAACATGATCAGTTATGGATCTATTTCCATGCCAAATGCTATGCAACTTTTGCTTTAAGGGAATTTTTCCAGCTTTCGTCGATGTACCATATATCTTATGAATTATGTCCCAAGCCTCTTTCAGTGTGCTAGCCTTCATAATATGTGGAATCACGCTCTCTAATGTACATATCGAAATCCAATGGAGAACCTTTCTAGATTTTTCTATCCATGTTTTATATTGCTTTTTCTCTTCTGCATTCAGGTTCTCTGGCAACTAAGGACACTCGTCCTCTCCATTCACTAGTCCCTATAGACCTTTTCCCATCAAGAAATTTTCCATCCTATACAACCATATATGGTAATTGTCTTTATTTAGCTTATCACCAACTATTTGCACAATATTATCACCAATCCTTGCAATTTAAGCACTTCTCTATGCAATAAAAATCTTATGGCAAGGCCTAGAAAACATTCGACAGCATTTTGGCTGTATTTGTAGATATATGCACCAAAAATTGAATGCTCATAAGTAATCTCAATGGTTTCCCTCTTGTTCTAAGCACTCCCTGCAGGGTAATATAAAACCTCACAAGGCACGTGAGTTGTCCAATTAAGGACCTGCAATATCATACATTCATCTTACAACGTGTGAGTAGTTTCCATTCACGGACCCACAAAAGAATACATCATGTTGCCTGCCACATGCAATCGAAAGGAAATCAAAATAAATGTGTACCTGGTTGTATACTCCAAGGAAGCTCTACTTTTCTCTCACAAAATAGATATGAATATATATATTTCGCTTGCTGTGTCCTTCAATGTGTAGTAGCTCTCCCTAATTGTTTTCATCAACTCACTGAGGATAATAATCTCTTGGTAACCTATTGGCCATGTTCCACAGATAAACTCGTTCTTTGAATTTCAGCACGCCTCATCTGTTCATGAGCATCTCATCATTTGAAGTTCTTGTTTCCATGACAAAGCAGGATGCTCTCTGTACAAGATTCTATTCTTCTGACTAAATTAATGGCTCGGATAGTTCCATTCCATGCACATAAAGTTTTTAGCTCGCGTACCCTCAGTCTCAATCTTAACTCGGTCACAACAAAAATTTCTCAATCACAGTTCCTTCTCTATCCTATTATGTGTCAATCCATGAGCCCATCACGTTAAAAATGCTTGCGATTTCCTTCCCTTCTTCATTCCATTGCCATGTCCTGTCATTTTCCTCAGCAATTTTGCCAAGGCCTTAAAGCGGCTCTCAACGCAGATTACAGTCGTCTTTGGTAACACTGAGCGCACGCTGAGCTACCTATGGTCGTGTTGTTCATCACTTCTCGCTTCATCCGACTTTTCCATTTGCTATCGCCCTGGACAAAAACACTGCTCTGATACCATTCTGATAAGCGCAGCTATGGCGCTACCCTGCACGTTCAGCCACGATGATACCACGATGACAGAGAGATAGAGAGAGTGACAGAGTCCTGAAAATGCTCGCAGCGCGGCAATGAAGGATGCGCGCGCTATTAGAGTTTGTTGTTTTTGTTCTTACATAAGTACCACGTCATCAAGAGAGAGAGAGAGAGCTACCAGCTTTCCCTCAACATTTGCGACATAGTCATCCAACGCCAGCTGGAAATTCACAACACTTGAAGTCTTCCTCCTTGCGCTTCCTTTGAGCATCGACGTGCCTTCCAGAGTCACATTTGCACACGACGCCAGGAAGTTGCCCGATGGTTGGGTGGTTACTTGAATGACACCATCTACGTTCTCGAGATGATAATTCAAATCAAGACTCGGAGATAACCGATCCCCGCCAGAAGTCTGGCACAAGGTTGAGAGCTTTCCGTCCTTGTACTGGATCTCGGTGGAAGTTCTGGAGAAGAAGCCGCCGCCCACAGTCTACAAACACACACAAGCAGGGAAAAAGAGAGTTAGAATTAGATTGGAGAGACAATAGAGTTTTAGTGTTGTAGGTAGCGAAAAAACCTATGTCGTTAGATGCTAGGATATATGGAACATTTCATAAACGAGATTTCGAACATACATAACCATGTATAACATGCACATGAGATTCAATACCCTAATCAGTTCTGTTGAGAAGGATATATGCAACATTTCATAAACAGATGAGGGCAAGTCCACATGCGATTGGTTTATATATAGATAGGCAACCTTTCCATCACAATTCAATTAAAATAATTCTGGTTTCTTCCATCACTATCGTGGATCATCACATGTTGAGCTTGATATGTGAACATGAAGGACTTTGAATGTTCCCATTAAACATTAAATAGGTTGCCACTTAAAAATATTGGAAGGAAAAATATCTGCAATACAAAAACATATACCTTGTAATACAAAAACAATTGAAATTGATAAAAGAGCATTGTTGAACTTCACTTATAGTACGATGGGAATTGTAGATGATTGTTTGTTGGAGTTAGACGTCTGCGGAAGCACGCGAACAGCACAAGGAAGAAGAAGAAGCTTGGAGCACAACACACAAGACTGAATGTATTACTAGAGAATGTACAAAGATAAGTAGCCCATTAGGGCAATAGGCGTATATACAAGCCGGGGGAAAAAAACCTCCTAAAGAGGGAAAAAAGTGCCCCGGCGGTCCTAGAGTGTTCACACACATCACTACCTAAATATATCAACAAATCCCCCCTGGGAGTGATGCGGTGAACAAGGAGCTGGCACTCATGTATAAGGAAGTGCCGAGCTATGTGGAAATCACTCCACAAAAGGAAGTAAGCCCAAAGCTTTGCGGAAAGCTTCAAACTTCTCCCTAGGCAGAGCCTTCGTGAAAAGGTCTGCAATGTTCTCCTGCGTGGGCACATATGCCAAGCTGATCTCCCCAGCAGAGAACCTCTCCCTGACATAGTGATAATGCACCTCAATGTGCTTAGTGCGAGCATGGAACACAGGGTTCCTCGCAACTGCCAATGCGCTCTGACTGTCAGTGAAGATGGTGGTGGCAGAAGACTGGCCAACACCCAAATCAGCCATAAGGCGTCTGAGCCACACACACTCAACAATCGCTGTGAAAGCTGCCCTATACTCAGCCTCACAACTGGAAGTGGCCACAGTAGGCTGCTTCTTGCTCAACCAAGATATACATGAGCTACCAAGCATGAAGCAAAAACCACTGGTGGACACACGAGTGTCATAGCAACCAGCCCAATCTGAGTCAGAAAAAGCATGCAAATCTGGCGGTGGTGATCCCCCCTTGGGATAAAACAACCCAAGTAGCCGAGTACCACTCAAGTAGCGAAAGATGCGCTTAACCGCTTTCCAATGCGTGACTCCTGGGCAATGCATAAACCTGCTCATCTGTGAGACAGCAAACTGAATATCTGGCCGAGTAATGCATAAGTAAATCAAGCATCCAACAGCCTGCTGATAGAGAACAGCATCAAATGCATCTCCAGCATCATGAAGACTCAATCGTAAACCTGTCTCCATAGGAGTGGCAATAGGCTTACAGTCTTCAAGGCCAAAACGCTGCAATAATGTGTCAATATATTTCGTTTGACACAAAGCCATTCCACCATCAACTTGCATAAATTGAATGCCCAAATAGTGATGCAAATGCCCCAAATCAGACATCTCAAATGAGGCATGCAAATCAGCCTTGAAATCAGCAATATGCTTCTCAAGAGGACCAGTGAGCAGCATGTCGTCTACATAGACAACAATGATCAGAAGCACATCATTAGCACGCTTAACATATAAGGTGCTTTCAGTTGGACTGTTCTCAAAACCATGTGCAATCAGATAGGCATGTATCTTCTCATACCAAGCACGTGGTGCTTGCTTTAAACCATATAACGCCTTCTTTAACCTGCACACCTGGTTTTCATGCCCTTTCTGCACAAAGCCACGGGGCTGAAAAACATACACTTCTTCATGCAAGTCACCATTCAGAAATGCTGTTTTAATGTCCAACTGATGTACATTCCAACCATGATGGGCTGCAAGTGCACAAATGCTCCGAACAGTAGTCATACGGCATGTAGGTGCAAAGGTCTCATCAAAATCAATGCCTCTTTCCTGCGCATAACCCTTTGCAACAAGCCTAGCCTTATACCTGTCAACTGTACCATCAGGTTTACGCTTCAGCTTGTATACCCACTTAGTGCCAATGGCCTTCTTGCCAGGAGGCAAGTCACATAAAGACCATGTACCATTCTTCATTATAGCATCATATTCAGATTGCATAGCAGCCATCCAATTTTCTGAATTTTGTGCTTCATCAAAAGAAACAGGCTCATTCTCATCACAGAGACTAGATGCAGCCATAGCATAGCAATCTGATGCAAAGGAGGTACTATGAGAGCCTGAACGAGTACGATATGACAAAGGTGCATCTAATTTGCTGTCACGCAAAGTCTGCACCAGCCATTTTGGCATAGTTTTTGCCTGTTCAATATCAGCTCTCTCATCAACAAGTGCATCATGTAAATCTGCATCAGAAATGGAATGATCTGCATCATCATATGAAACCTGCAAAGGCTGAGAAGTTGCCTCATTAGGACCAGCACTAGCCTGTCCACCTGTAAAAAGAGGCATCAAAGTATCATACATGTCTTTGGAGCTAACAGATGTCTCCTTAGTACATGAAAGCAATGGCTGAATAGCATCTTCCACAAAGACAACATCACGGCTAACCAGAATGCGTTTAGTCTGTGGATGATACAGACGATAGCCTTTACTTTCAGAACTGTACCCAACAAAAATACATTTTACTGCCTTATCATCCAATTTTCTGCGATGTTGTTCAGGCACTAATGCATATGCCAAACAACCAAAAACACGCAGATGAGCAACAGATGGCTTGCGGTCATGCCAAGCCTCATATGGAGTGATAGACTGCAACGCTTTGGTGGGACACCTGTTCAGTACATATGCTGCACACATGACAGCCTCAAGCCAGAAACTATGTGGTAAAGCCTGACTTTTGACCATGCACCTCGCCATCTCCATGAGTGACCTGTTCTTTCGTTCAGCAACTCCATTCTGTTGAGGTGTATACGGCATTGTACACTGGTGTTTTATCCCACGTTCAGCCAGAAATGCATTAAAATCTGAAGACATATATTCCCCCCCTCGATCAGAACGGAGGGTGCCCATTTTACATGCTGACAGATTTTCAGCCAAAACCAAAAACTGTTTGAAGCACATGAACACTTCGGACTTTGCTTTGAGTGGGTATACCCATGCATGCCTGGAAAAATCATCAATGAAAGTCACGAAGTAAAGGTAATTTCCAAAAGAGGGTGTCTGCATAGGACCACAGACATCACTATGTACAAGCTGCAATTTCTGCATAGCCCGAACTGAACCATCTTTTGGAAAGGAAGAACGCTGCATTTTGCCCAAAATACAGCCTTCACAAACATGTTTTCCAGGTGCCTCAAGTTTGGGCAAAGAAGACACCATTTCAGATTTCTGCAAGCGTAACAAACTAGCAAAATTCAGATGACCAAAGCGTGCATGCCAAAGCTTTGCATCTGACATAGCCTGAGAATCATGAACTGCACATGCCGAATCATTCACAGATCTTTCATAGTCTATGAGCTTATACAGCCCACGACATAAAATGCCAGAAGCAATAATCACATCGCCATTTGAGAGATCATGGACTGTACACCTGTCATCAACGAATTTCACAACCAAGCCAATCTTGGCTAATGCAGAAACTGATAACAGGTTCTTTTTGATCCCTGGCACAAATAAAGCATCTGACAAAGTGAAAGAACTACCATCAGCAGTAGTCAAAATGATCTTACCAACTCCCATAACAGGATAAGAGGAGTTATTGGCGCATGTGACAGTATTCCCTGTAGGGGCAGGCTCGAGTGAAGAGAAGAAACTGCGCTGCGAGGTAATATGTTTGGTCGCCCCACTGTCAAAGTACCAAACATCTGAGTCTACTGCAGACATGCACTGATCATGAGAAGATGGGTCAAAACTGCAGACAGTAGTAAACGCCCATTCTTCTTCCTGCACAAGATTTGCAGACTCTGTTTTTGGTGTAGAGGCCTCTGCAACAACCATTCCAGCCTCTTTCTTCTTTGCCTCTTTAGCAGCCAGTTTTGGACAGTTCTTTATAATATGATCATTTCCTTTACAGTACTTACAGAACAATTTCTGCTTTTCTGATTTCTTCTCATCTTTATCCTGGTTCTTCGATTGTGCAGCATTTGCAGATTTCTGCTTACTAGTAGAAGAGCTCCATTTTCCTTTGCCCTTCTGACTAGCCAGGAAAGCTTGATCTGCAACACGCATAATGGACCTGTTCTGCCTGGACTGATCTTCCTGCAACAGAACAGAGACTAATTCCTCAAATGACAAGGCATTCGGATTGCCTTTCATCATCAATCGAAGAGTAGAGGCAAAACTCTGATATGAATCAGGAAGGCCATTCAGAACGGTCTGCACAAGTGAGCTATCTGGTATAACCTCATCAGCAGAAATCAATTGTTCCTTCAGGTCTTTGATCTTTGTAAGAAAACTGTCCATAGAATCACCTTCATTCATGTGCTCACTCTCCAACTGTTTTCGGAGGTAAGCAACACGAGCCTCATTCCTAGCCTGGTACAAAGTGGTAAGTGTATCCCAAGCATCCTTTGCTGTTCTGCAAGAGCGAATGTGAGGGATAATGGCACGTTTGACAGACAAAGCTATCAATGCATGTGCCTGGGCATCTCTGCCATCCCAACGAATCTGCTCTACAGTAGGTGCAACAGAAACAGCAGCACGAACAGGAATCTGCGGAATATCATCTTCGACACCATCTTCATCAGCTCCAACACCTGTATTTGCAGTACCTGTCGTTACAGGTGTAACAGGACGTCTTTCAACACCCTGCACAATGTTCCACAATCCTTTTGCAACCAGTACATGTCGCATCATATAAGCCCATAATGGGTAGTTGGTACCATCCAACTTATCCTCAACAGCCAACATACGGAATACATCACTGCTTTCAGCCATGGCCGGTGACTAAAATACCTTGATGCAGAAAATTGACTGTATCTCAAAAAGTTGAACGGAACTGCCCAGACGAGTTCTGCTAGACCTGTAGCAGACTTTGAGACGCTTAAACTGGCGAACAGAAACTGGTATATACCTTTGGCACAAAAGGACGAAATAGCCTGCACAAGCACTGCGATAGTGCGTTCGGAGGCCGAAACGAGCTCAGATCGCGATTTCGGCACCACAAAGCAAAGCTGTTTTGATCTAGGAAACACCCTGAGTATGCTCACCAAATTTCATGCGAATCTGAGACTGCAAATGGAGGAGTGTCGACGGCGCCCTAGAAGAAGCAACGACCTGCTCTGATACCAATTGTTGGAGTTAGACGTCTGCGGAAGCACGCGAACAGCACAAGGAAGAAGAAGAAGCTTGGAGCACAACACACAAGACTGAATGTATTACTAGAGAATGTACAAAGATAAGTAGCCCATTAGGGCAATAGGCGTATATACAAGCCGGGGGAAAAAAACCTCCTAAAGAGGGAAAAAAGTGCCCCGGCGGTCCTAGAGTGTTCACACACATCACTACCTAAATATATCAACAACTTATAGTACGATGGGAATTGTAGATGATTGTCTAGCACGAGATCCTTAGAGTTGTACACATGTTAAACTTTTGCAAACTAACCATCTCTCTTAAATTTGAAAGTAAGAATACAACCTTTCCAATGGTTTTTGTGTTGTCTCTTTTAGTATGCTTGACTTTAGGGGAACCTCTACAACTAGGAAGCATAGTCACCCAATCATTTAGCTTCACAGAAAAAGGTTTCCATAAAGAATCCTCTCTTCTATTGTAGACCTGACATGAGGCTACATGATTGGAAGGATGATGAGAAGTTGAAGCCATTCGAACACTCAGAGAAACAGTACAAAAGGCTCAAAGTGGAAAACCAAGATTCATAAATTTTGAGAGTATTTATGGACATAAAAACTTTGTACATTGGAAGCAAAACACAATATTTTGATTTGATGTATCAAATGTGACCGAAACATCATTGAATTTTGTGAACCAAAAATATTTTGTATCTTCAAAAATCATTTCTCTTTTGAAAATGTAAGGATTTGCATTGTGTGGTGTGCAAAAAATATATCTTTTTGTTGGAAATCAAAAAATTGTACATTGAATACAAGAAACTCCATCACTTTAGTAGCGCTTTTAAAGCATGTTTTCTTTAAAAAAGCATTTCTTTATATGATTAAAAGAGACAAAAATGTTATATTCTTGTACATATGGAAAGACTCTATTTATCAATTTTTGTAGTCCATCATTTGCAAAGGGTCCTTCTTTGGACGGTTTTCACCCTAATGGCCTATACCTCCTCATATGTGAGAGAAAAAACTAAATATTACGAGGAATTATGCATAAGTAGATCAAGCATCCAACAACTTACTAATAGAAAACAACATCAAATGCATCTCGTACATCATGAAGACTCAACTATGAACTTGCCTCCATTGGAATGGCAATAGTTTGGCAATCGTAAAGGCCAAAACATGGCAATAATATGTAAATGTATTTTGTTTGACACAAATCTATTCCCTTATAAAATTGCATAAGTTTAAAGGCCAAGTAATGATGCAAATGCCTCTAATCTCACCAAAAATGCATTGAAATAAGCCTTAAATTGAGTATTATGCTTGTTATTAGGGGTAGTAATTAGCATATAAAACAATGATCAGAAGTAGATCATTTGCGTCCTTAATATATAAGGTGTTGTTAGTTGGATGGTTCTCAAATACATGTGCTAACAAGTAGGCATGTATCTTTTCATACCAAGCATGTGGTGTTCGTGTCAATCCATACAATGCCTTTTCAACTTGCACACTTTGTTTTTATGCTCTTTCTGTACAAAACCATGGGTCTCAAATGCATACACTTGTAATATCCAGAAATATAGTTTTAATAGACAACTAATTTACATTCCAACTATGATACGCTATAAATGCAAAAATGCTATGGACAATGGTGATTCAACACATTGGAGCAAAAGTCCTATCAAAACAAATGCATTTCTCTTGATCATAACTTTTTCCAACAATCCAAGCCTTATATCTATCAATTACACCATGAGGCTTATGTTTCAGCTTATATACCCATTTAGTTCCAATGGCCTCTTTTCCTCAAGGAAAATCACGTAGACTCCAAGTACCATTATTTATAATAGCATCAGATTTTTATTGCATAATCGCCATCCATTTTTTTGGATTTTGTGCTTCTGCAAAAGAAAGAGACTCATATTTGATAAAAAAGACTAGAGATATCTATTGCATAACTTTAATTTTGTCTTAAATCCCATCTTCTGAAACATATTGTAGTATGATAACAAGAGCATACGAATATATTTAATTAGAAGCCAAAGGAGAGTTACAATTAGCTTGAAGAGACAATATCAGTCTATATATGATCAGCAATATATAGAATAATAATATATTTTTCGTGGAAGTATGAGATAAATAGAGTTTCAATGCTGTAGGTAGTGAAAAAGACCAGCTAGGCCACGAAATGCCATGGTCTATGGAGCATTTCAAAAACAGATGAGGGCAAGTCCTACAAGAACAACCCAGGAAAGAGACTGCACCCAGACTTGGGCAATTCTTGGAACGTTTTGTGGAGGAGGTTGACGTGGATCAACAGACGGTGGGGAAGAGATCGGAAGGACTCTTCCCTGATCCCTACTACGAAGCATTGCATTCCGAATATGTGTTAAGCCTAAACTATAGCTCACCAACACCAAAACGCTTGAATAAACATTGGATCCCCTTTGTATGGCAATGCTATAGTACTGAAGGCCACTGAGCTCAAATGCACTATTCTCTTGATCCTCCAGCCCTGTATTTATCTAGGAAATTGCACAAGACTGGTGTAAAGAAGTAAAAAGGGAAAACAGAAAGGCAACAGGAAAAAAATCCTTGAACACATATATACTGTTTACAACAGAACAGATACGTTCCTCGCAAAAAAACCAGCAATACTAACATTCCCAGCAATAACTTTCCATAGAAGCCTATCATCCCAACAATAAACTTCAATAATAGTAGTAGAGTAGAGTAGGGAAGAAGCCTTACTTGACCCCAACCACGGTCCATGATGTCCAAATCCCACTTGGCGATGATGCGTGCAATACCGATCTTCTCCTTTTCGGATCCGGGGGTGTAATCTGGACGTCACGTGGTGGGCGATGCGGCATTATGGACTTCGCATAGTCAACAAGTTCAGGGTCGTCTGAGGCATCGTATGAACCAAATCCACCTCTCCCTATGGCGACGACGATGTTCCACAAACAACAAGGTACGATGCACTAACTTAGAACTATGTTACTTACTGGTAGAGAGTAGAGGAGAGGATATAAAGCTTTCCTACGGCGTTCCACAAACAAGGTACCACCATGCAGAAGCACAAAGAGAGAGAGAGAAAGAGAGCGCGCTACCAGCTTTCCCTCAACATTTGCGACATAGTCATCGAACGGCAGCTGGAAAGTCACCACACTTGAATTCTTCCTCGCGCTTCCCTTCAGCATCGATGTGCCTTCTAGAGTCACATTTGCACACGGCGCCAGGCCACATCATTTCGCTCTATTTTCTCTTCCAGTTAAATTTCACATCATTTCGCTCTATTTTCTCTTCAAGTTGCACCTCCTCTTGATGGATTTGATGAATGGCTTTCATCGGCTACCGATTCCTAGAACTTTGACTATGGAATTCTCATGTCAACGATAGAGAAAGAGATCCTTTCTAGCACATTTTGGGTGATGTCAATCATTTGTTGGAGCATGTCTAATTGTTCTTTTCTAAGTCATATGCAAGGATAATACTTCTTATGCTACTCTACGGTATGTCTATCAGCAGTTCAGTCTTGAGAACCTCAAAGAAACATTTCTAGGTCTATAGGCATAACCTTTGCCATAATTGAATTTGCTTCTTGCTTCATAGTGGGCTCTGAGCTCTTTTCAGACAACTTGATCTGGTCTTTTTAATATCCATGGGATGGTGCCAATTGTTCCTTTATTTCCATATTACATATATGGAGAATGAGCTCTTTTGAAGATTAGCTAATTTGAGAAGAATGCTATTGTTGTGTCAAGTGAATGTGTGGTTTGTCCATCATGAATGTGTGGTATCGCTCACAGGCTGTAGTAGAGATGGCACCTCCAGATTTGTATCCATGCATACCTAAACAAAGATCTCCCCTCCAAAATTTATACATGGACATTAGAAAAGAGAAAATAATTAAGTAAGAGATTTTATACAAGAACTTTCCAAACGCTTCCTTTCATTGTGATTTGCAGGGCAATAGGATAGAAGATTGTCCTTTGAGATAGAAATCTATTAAGAACAAACTAAATCTAGAAAAGGCTAAAGTAACAATAAACAAAGAAGTTGTAGTAGCCCTAAGCAAAGCCCCATGCATGTCATAAAACCATGCTCTGAATGCTGAGAAAGTGAAGCACTACAACAGATCGATGGTATACCGAGGTTTTTACCGAGGAAAATGAACACGACTTTATTTGCCGCCACGCCGTTGTAAAGGTCGGTGTGCGCGTTGGTACGAAAGCGTTGGTATATGCGTCGCTATTACCGACGCATATACCGAGGGTTTTGCTGGACATACCGTCACCTATACCGTCATCTGCTGGGTGTACCGACGGTTATTCCGATGACACTATTGAGAGTACCATCGCGTATACCGACGACCATACCTGCAAAATTCTTTTTGGGCAGAGTGTTTTGTCTTTTGCTACAGCAACTTTACCATGATGTTGCTTAACAAAAGACAATACATGTTGCCCAAAAAAACCGAGTACATGTGGTGTACTCTAATGACAACCGAAATATGATTTCATGAAACAGAGTATTATTGGACACAAAAGAGATACTCAGAATGAACTATGAACCATGTATAAAAGAAGTTATATATTTCAATAATGAAGCATGTACAAGAGTGTGGCAAACCACTGCCATATATGATGCTTTTACAAAATGTGGCAAAGCAATGTATTGCCATATGAAAATCAAATACAAAATATTGGTCTTTCACTGCCATACACATGCAAAGAACGTTCCATATAAACAATCCTGCAACAAAGAACATTAATGGAATGACATAAATTCACATGAAAATTATAAATAACAAGTAAAAACCACGTTTATAAATTAATTACCTCATCGTAAATGCTCCCATGAAACTACCGCACCGCGTCCCTCCAAGTCCTGCAATAGTGCAGTCAACCAATGACTATATCCGTAAGACTCCTCCGTTTGTGTTGAAGGACGACCCATTGCCAACTCTTGAAACAAATATAAAAAGATTAGAGAAAAATACATGAGAAATTTAACACAAATAAATTCAATAAATGAAATGGTACTGACAAACTCATGACGCATTGTGTCATATCCGCCGCTGCCCAAATGTGATGGTCCAATCGTATCTAAATGTGTGGTTGCGGCATTTCATTGTTGGAAATATCGATGAAGAGTCTGCTGCTGCTCCTAACAAATCATGTCCCACTTCTTAGCATCTAACCATACAAGATTTGGTAAGCCTTCTCTAAATGCATCACATACCTCGGATCGTCGATGGGACATGACCTCACATGTGATGTGCAGGATCCACTCTGAACTGACAATAGACTGTCCATCGGCTGGTCAGAACTCCTGGTAAATCTTCTCTGTGATATAATTCTTCCGATCTTTATCCTGTTCACTCCATTTCAGCATGATGGAGTGTCCAAACTGGATGGAGCAAAGCTGTCGTATGCATGCATGCATTGCTTTTCTAGCCGCATCCATCACTGGAGCTCCATCTCGGATACTATACACCTTGGATTCATCATGGTCATGAGCACCCCAAGGTGTATGTGGTGTTCCACATGGTGTATTGCGTGGCGTACCTACATCTGAGATACTCGCTCTAGAAGTAGAAGCGGATGACACAACGTCCGTCGCACTGCCTCCATAACAATCGCCTCCTCCGCCTCTAGACCTACCTATAGATCCACTCCTAGAACCTCCTGTTCCAGAGCGTGACCTCAATCTATGAGACGGGCTAGAACCTGTATCGCGCTGAGGTGTCGAACGCACATGTCTACTAGTAGACCCAGTAGGATATGGCTACAAAGATGGTCCTGCTGGAGTCACAAAGCTAGGAGACAAACTTCCTATGGGAGTAGCACCACCCACAGGAGTGACACCGACAGGAGTGACACCAGTGGGAGTGACACCGGCAGGAGTGAAGCCAACAAGAGTGAGGTCGGCAGGAGTAAGGCCATCAGGAGTGAGGCCGGGAGGAGTGCTACCACGAGCGATCCAATACTATGATGCAGCGGCCATAGACTCAGGAGGAACCTAAGAGATGAACTCTAAAAACTTCTCCTCTGTCATGGAATGTGGAGTGACTGGAGGACTCTCTCCCATCGTGCTCTGTAATAAAAGAACTCAAATAATTAGCATGCGATAAGAAAAGTAATATAGAGAATAAATAAATAAAAAAACAAAAATTAGTACATACAAGTGTTTTATTCAAAAGTCCTCTATTCTAATATCCTCTTGAAGAACCGATGCACCGAGAATATCTATCTCTATATTGATGGCTTCTAAATCGCTTGCTATGCTGGTTTTCTCCTGATCATCATCTATTGCTTCGTCTTCTCGAACAATGACCTCTTCTTCAATGACGTCTTCTTCTCGAACAATGATCTCTTCCTCCTCGACTATCGAATGAATCTCTGAGTCCACTAGCGATGGACTTTCTTCTACATCTATGTTTTCAAAAATTTATCTACTACGTGGAACGACTTGTAAAACAAATAACCACTCTGGGTCTTTTGAATCTGGTATAAAAACAACTTGCTCACAGTGTTCGGGAAGTACAAATGTATCCCTTTCATCTATCCATAATCTTGTGGAGTCGATTTGAAGAAAACCGCTCTTATCCCGTCTCAGTATTGTGTTTCTTCCAGAGGTGACTACTTTGAACCATTTCACATCAAAAACAAAGTAATCAAACTTTCTGAAAGATTAGTTTAAGATGTCTTGAATCACACCATAATAATCTAACTCGCCTTTTAAAGCATTATCATCTCTTGTACTCGCTCTACTTTTTTACAAAAAATTCACCATCACTCCACTATCAAAAGTAGACCTATTTTGATCGATTCGTGCAATTCGAAAGTGTCGTCCATGAGACCATAGTGCACCGTATTTAAAATACTTCCAATCACATCCTTTTGCGAGTTCTTCTTCTTCTTCAGAGATATCTTCACCTGCTGCCTTTGCTTGTGAAACTGCTGTATCTAGCCATTTGCTCGTTGGAAAAGGTGGGAGAGGTTGAAGATTTTCTGGAAGAGGTAAAAATCGAGTAGAACGATTTCTTTGAAACTGACCTCTTTCCTTGTGTTAGTTTCCTTGGCAGGTTCACCCTTTCTAACCACTTTTGCATAGGGTAAGAGTTAACTATGCAAAACTTCATTGCCTTCTCTCTGAAAGCTGCATCCATTTTTCTTTGCAATCCTTTACCTTGTGGTTCATCGCCTACGAGATGAACATCTTCATCATCGCTCCATAAGCGAGGAATTTTGGGATTCGACATACGTAGAAACTTAGTTATGAATACAAGAGATTCTTGTACAAACCATCCCTCTGCCATGCTACCCTTTGGACGTGCTCTCTGTCGAACAAACCCTTTTAATGTCTTCATAAAGCGCTTTAAAAAGAACATCCATCGACTATGGACAGTTCTCGCTATTGCAACTTCATCTACCACATGAACCAACAAATGAAGTTGAATAGTGAGAATACTTGTGGAAAAGTATTTCTCTATCATACAAACAAACTTGATAGCATTGAGTTTCGCACTCTCTATGCTATCTCTATTTATCTCTTTAGAAAATATCCACCGTACTAAAGAATTAATTTTATAAATGGTTCTTCGTACATCCTCTGAAAGACAATCTTTTAGGGCTATAGGGAGCACAAATTGTAGAAACTTGTACCAATCATGAGACTTGAGTCCTGCAAGATTGTCGTTTTGTGTGAAAGTAGTCTTTAGACATCTCATGCATCCATAAGGTGTACAAAAATCTGAAATTGTTTTCTTCACTTGTTGCTCTTCCATCCTGCGAAGCACCCAAGGAGCTCTTGGTAATGATACTGCTCCATTGGGCTTAGTAATTTCCCAAACTCTCGCATACGACCTCACTCGTCTAAGTCCTCCCTTTGTGCTTTGTTTTCTTTCTTTCCGATCAAAGTTTTCCAAAGAATATCTCCTACATTCTTAAAAATATGCATCGGGTCTACCAAATGATTGATCACCAATAGACTCCAATTAGGGAGTTCATGAAAAATGGACAACCGCTTCATGCCAGCAACTGGATTTTTTGAATCCCATAGTTGTTTCCAATCGCTAGCTTTCATTTGGTGTTGCGCTTGTCGACCAATTTATCCTTCACGTAAAACATGTCCATCAGGCAAATATCTATGATGTCCTTCATAGACAGTTTTACGTAGTGCTTTGGAATAGCGTGCTTCGAGTCGTGGTCCGCATAAAGGACAAGCATCGTAACCCAAAATCGATAAACCTGAACATTCACCATAACCAGGCCAATCATGCATTGTCCACATAAGTATGCCTTGCACTCACACGTCTTGTCTTCTTATAGGTTGAGACATGTCAGGCACACTAATCCCATCCCATAAAGGGCGCAGTTCTTCCACAAGTGGTGCAAGATATACATCCATGTTTTTTACCTTATACTTACCTGGAATAATAAGAGCTAATAATAAATGACCTTTCTTTGTGGCCAACCATGGTGGGATATTATAATTGACCAAACATACAGGCCATGTGCTCCATGAAGAACTGCGTAATCCAAATGAGTTCACTCCATCCATAGCTAGGCCTACACGTATGGACCGAGGCTCACTAGCAAACTCTGGTCACTTACTATCTATGTGCTTCCAAGCATCAGAGTCAGCTGGCACTCGCATTACATTATCTATAGACCTGCTCTTTGTATACCATGACATTAACTCATCTATAGATTTGCATCTAAACATGTTCTTAATTCATGGAATGATAGGAAATTGACGAAGAACCTTTGCAGGGATTGCTTCGCCTACAATGTCTTCTCTAAATTTATTTGCTCCACACTTTGGACATACGTAGAGATGCTCATACTCATTCTGAAAGAGAATGCAATCATTCGAACAAGCATAAATTTTAGTATAATCCATTCTAATGGACTGTAAAAGTTTCTTTGCATCTCCATGTGTTGGAGGCATGTCATTGCCCTCTGGCAAAAATTGATCTTTAAGAAGCCTGAAATAAACAATTAAAATGATATTAGTAAATGAAGTTATTGTGATACAACAATGAAAGCCAATTTGCTCTCCACTTACCTGAACAATTCAATGACACTACTATCTGACCATCCATAAATGGATTGCAGATTGAGCATCGCGAGTGAAGCACGTAGTACAGATATCTTTGCTCCATTGTAAAGTGGTAAACGAGCTAATCTTCGCATGTTTTCATATTCTTCATCAACTTCTGATCGTGGAATTTCTGTTGTGTCCATCTCGACACCTTCTTCACCATCATGATCTTCGTCCATCTCATAAAATGCTTCAAGCATCTCTTCCATATGTTCATTCTGTGTAATATTATTAGTGCTTGCTTGTACGTCTAAGTCCTTTTTTGCTCTCTTTTATCCACGAGAGGTTACTGATGCAATGTCGTTTGGGTCCATCTGCTCACCTGGGGAACCATGCGAATGATAATGTAGGTTTTTCAGTCGACTCCTATCAAAGGATCCATACTCTCTAACATGTGGAGTACAAATCCATCATTTCTGATAAATTTGATACTTGCACTATGTGCAAGGACATGCCATTCTCTCTTCAGGATCCAAAGAAGCCATCTGCTACAATATGGAAATTTTAGAACATTTGTGTTTTTATTAAACCTAAAAATCTAACTCTTAAAGACTTAAATATGAAATACTAAACTTAAATACTTAAATACCTAAAAAAACTTAAAACCCTAATTTTAAAACCCTAATCTATATAGTTATCCTATTTTATCTATATATTCAGATTTTTCCTTCATTGATCCTATATATATATATATATATATATATATATATATATATATATATATATATATATATATATATATATATATATATATTCAGATTTTTTTCCTCTTAATTGAGTTATATATATGCCTAAACCCTAAAACCCTAATTTTAAAGATCTAGTCCTAAATTATGTATATTTCTATACACATGTGTAAATACATATATATATATGTATTATATGTGTATGTGTATGTCTGTATATATGTTATGTAGGAGTTAAAACCCTAAAACCCTAATCCAAATGACCTAGACCTAAAACATGTATATATATGTATGCATGTGTATATATATGTGTATATGTATACATGTGTGCATATAGATAGGTGTATAAGTATGTGTGTTTGTGTATTGTATATATATTCACTCTATTTAAAATGATTAAATTTAAACCTATTTTTATATATTTAATCATATATATTTCATTTATTTATTTAAAATACTAGTTCTTATCATATTTTATTATCTATATAATTATCCTACCTTATATATATATATATATATATATATATATATATATATATATATATATATATATATATATATATATATATATATATATATATTATTTATATATTCAGATTTTTCCCTTACTTAATCCTATTTTTATATATTTAATTGTAAATATTTAATTAAAATTTCTAAAATACTAGTTCTTTTTATATTTATTTATCTATATAATTATCCTATTATATATATATATATATATATATATATATATTTATATATGTTGGAGCAAGTCTATGACAAGCCTAAGTATTGGCTTGAGTCTCAGAAAGTCATTAAAGAAGCTTCAAAATGAAGACTATGTAAAGTTCACTTGTGAACTACCTCTTGTAACTTTTGAAGAGTTTACTTAATGTAAAAGTAAGAGAATCTTAAGTGGTTGAGCCCACATGATCAAGAATGGAAAGAGGAGCCACGAATTCGTGATTTGTGGTAGGTAGAGAATCAAATCAATCATTGATTGATTGGAGAGTGATTGAGGGAAGTTAGCCTCCCAAACTCAACTATAAATAGATGGCAGTTTTAGTCGTGGTTAGAGAGACCTATGTGAAGACCTCCAAGAGCTGAGCTTTATGCCATTTCAAGGTGTGATTACAAAGCACACATATGTATCAGTAAGTCATTGTATTGTACAAGCAATATAGTTTCATTTTTATGATTATTTGAGGTCATCTTTCCATGTTCTTGTGATGTGTACTACTCACTGCCATTACTTCAGTTTTTCTCAGTCAGCTTGCAGAGATTGTTTCTCTGCACTTGGTTCCTCATTTTCAGTGATTTAACTTGGTAAAGTTAGCTCTATAAGTCTACTATATGCTCACAAATTTTCATGTCATTTGGATGTTGCAATCTTCAGTTATGTTCATTTGAAGTCAACAGGGTATGTTCATTTTTTCTTCTCTGTCAGGTACCCGACTTTTTTAGTCATCTTGTCAGAGTCATTTCTCAGTGTTTACTCATCCAAATTCAGTGATTTTAAGCTTGTTGGATTCAGCTTACTGTCTAGTATAAGCATACAAATTTTCAGGATCATTGGATTCTTACATCTTGAGTTATGTTAATTTTTCTACTCACTGGTCTATTTCTGTAGCAGCCCGTGAAAATCGGGATGATGTCATCACTTGTTAAAAGTCATTCTCAGTGTGTGGTTTGTTATTTTTGATGCGATTACTCTCTAAAGTTAGCTCTTTAAGCTACCCCTAGCCTTCCCCAAGAGGAATTAATCTAATTGCTGCTGTGCTCAGAGAATTATGTAAAACACTGGACAAGTGTATCAACCAAGAATAGCAAGTTTTCACCTCTGAGCTAACTCCAACTTATCTGTTTTGATCTATCTTTTTGAGAGTGATCTTCCAAGGTACATAGGGTGTCTAATACATCCATTGGCAAGCTAAAAGGGCCCACCATATACTCCTGGAGTTCATTTGGCTGGTGTAGATCAAGGATTTTGCAACACCTCTTCATCTTCAACACATACCTATCCATCTCTTCACAGTGGTATCAGAGCAAGGTTGGACAACATGGCAGATGGATTTCCTTCATCAATTGACAAATTGGACAGAGGTAACTACTCAGCTTGGTCATTAAGAATGGAAGCTTATCTCCAAGGTAGAAGTTTATATGGTTATGTGGCTGGAGATGAAGTTATGCCAAGTTTCAGGAACAAAAGTCAACCAACACAAGAAGAGCAAGAAAGATTGAGCACATGGTGCTCCAAGGATGCACTTGCAAGGTCTTATCTCCTCAACTCTATCTCAGATTTTTTGTTGCCTCACATTAGAAGTTGTAAGACATCTCAGGAAGTGTGGGATGCACTTGAAGCTTTCTTTTCTTCAAGTACCAAAGCTAGGAAGCATCAACTATGGCTGGAGTTCACAACTCTCAAGAAGGCTCCCAAACAAAATGTGACTGATTTTGTCACAAAGCTCAAGGACATAGCGGATCAGTTGGGAAGCATTGGAGAGGTAATAGATGAAGAGCAAATTGTAAGGCAGGTCATCAATGGCTTGAAGGCAGATGATAAGTGGGAAGCATTCACCACAGCTATGGATTTGTACATGGACATGCATGTACCTGATTTCAACACACTCATTGGACAATTACTTACTCAAGAGGCAAAGCTTATCAAAAATGGAGAAAGCTCTAAAGGTAATCAATCTTCAGCTTTATACACAGATAAAAGCAAGTCTAAAGATAACAAAGGAAAGGCAAAGAAAGTGGATGATGAAGCAGGTACATATCAAGCTAACTATGCAGGTAGAGGAAGACATGGCAGAGGTAGAGGAAGAGGAGGTAGACAAGGCAGGGGGAGATCCCAAGACTCCAACTCATGTTCTATTTGTGGATTAACTAATCATACAACTGAAAATTGCTTTAGGAATTCCAGGAATCAAAGAGGCAGAGGATACAATAGAGGAAGTTATGGCTACTCAAGAGGAAGGTTCAACAACTACCATGGCAACTACAACAACTACAATCATTCAAACTATCAAGGAGGCTAAAAAGGAAGGAGAGACTACAATAACTACACAGAAGACTCAAACAAAGAGGATTCATTATTGATCATGAACATGGCTATGCCACAAGGTAAATCTGATGAGCATGTTTTCTACATAGATTCAGGTTGTTCAAATCATGTGGCAGGAAATGTGGCACTCCTATCAGATTTAGAAGATCCAAGGAATAAGCATGAGGTACAAACAGGAGATGATACAAAACATCCAGTGGAGAAAATAGGCAATGTCAAAGCACCTGATGGAAACATCAACCTACTCAGTAAGGTACTCTATGTCCCTACCATTACAAAGAATTTGATAAGTGTTGGGCAGATAGTAGAGAAAGGGTTGCAAGTCAGGTTCACAAAAGCAGGAGCATTTGTTGAAGATCCAAGTCAGGGATTTAGAAGAATTGCAAAAGGTGAAAAGACAGGTAGATTGTTCACATTTGAATTACAGGACACTAGAAACATTGCTCTCTTTAATTATGGTAGTCAGACACTCACAGAATTGGAAGTATGGCACAAAAGGTTAGCACATATTGGTGAAAGGTCATTAAAGCAAATTTGCAGGGACCAAAGTGTACTTGGACTCCCTAACTTGTCAAAACAACATATGATTTATAAGTGTAGTGCATGTCAGTTTGGAAAGTCTCACAGGTTACCATTCATGAAGAAAGGTTATATGCATGGAGATCTCTTGGAGTTGGTTCATACAGATGTATGGGGACCAAGCAAGGAAGCTTCAATATCAGGATCAAGGTATTATGTTTCCTTTATTGATGATTGCAGCAGATGGACTATCCTATTCTTTATGAAACACAAAGATGAAGTTTTTTCATGTTTCAAAAGATATTTGGCTCTTGTGGAGAATCAAACAGGTAAATCACTAAAAAGGCTAAGGTCAGATGGAGGGGGAGAATACTTCTCCCATGAGTTCGATTCTTTTCTTCAAGAAAGAGGAATCAAAAGAGAGGTAACTACAAGGTACACTCCTGAGCAAAATGGAGTGGCAGAAAGGAGGAATAGGACAATTGTTGAAGCTGCAAGGTCTATGTTAAATGAAAAGCATTTACCTAATTACTTATGGGCTGAGGCTGTATCTACAGCCACTTACTTGATTAACAGGTTGCCTTCAAAATCCCTTGATGGGATGACTCCATATGAGGCTTGGAATGGAAGAAGACCAAGCTTAGATCATTGTAAAATTTCTGGATGTATTGCTTTTGCTCATGTTCCTTCACAGGTTAGAGGCAAGATGGATCCAAAGGCAGAAAGGTGTGTATTTATTGGATATGACAACAATCAAAAGGGCTACAGGTTATACAACCCTACCAACAAAGGATTCTTGGTAAGCAGAGATGTAGTTTTTGATGAGAACAATTCATGGTATGAAGATTCATGCAGGAAGATCAATTTACCATATGATCTTGAAGAAGATTTTCCAAAGCTTGGTAGAGAACAATCAAAGATTGAAGAACAAGACACCTCAGAGGATGATGAAGAATGTCAGATGGAAAAGATCAAAGCATGGAAGTCTAAAGGTAAAGCAAAATTGCAGGAACTTGGACATGAGGCAGAATCATCACATCATGGCCTAAGAAGATCTATGAGGGAAAAGAAAAAACCAGAAAGGTATGGGTTTGACACCTCATTAGTAACTAAACATTCTATCTACATAGCACAGGACATAAACCAAGAGGAGCCATCATCATTTGAAGAGGCCAAAGCAAAAACACAATGGAAGCATGCAATGAAGGAAGAGATTGAAGCACTCGAGGAAAACAACACTTGGGATTTGGTGCCCAAGACTTCATCCATGAAGGTAATAGGCTCAAGATGGGTCTATAAACTCAAGAAGAATTTTGATGGTTCCATTAACAGGTATAAGGCAAGGCTTGTAGCAAAAGGCTTTGCACAAACTCAGGGAATTGATTATGAGGAGACATTCTCTCCTGTGGCAAAGATGCCTACTATTAGAGTTTTGCTTAGTATTGCCTCTTCCAAGAATTGGAAGATACTTCAACTAGATGTGAAGAATGCATTCTTGAATGGTTGGATAACAGAAGAGGTATATATGGCACAACCACCTGGTTTTGAGAATCAAGTTTATCCTGATTATGTGTGTAAACTTAACAAAGCATTGTATGGTCTCAAGCAAGCTCCAAGAGCTTGGAATTTTAGGCTTGTTTCATTCTTGCAGGACAAAGGCTTTCAACCAAGCAAGGCAGATCCTTCACTCTTTATTAAAAAGAGTAATTCCGAGGTCATCTATCTATGTGTATATGTAGATGATATTATATTGACAGGAAATGATGCAGATGGTATGAAGAAGATCAAAGATCAGATGAGAGAAGAGTTCAAGATAAGTGATTTGGGTTCACTTACCTACTTCTTAGGTTTGGAAGTTGTCTACAAAGATCATGGTTTGTTTCTCACTCAAAGAAAGTACATTAAGGACATGTTGGCAAAATTCAAGATGCAAGATTGTAAGATTGCAGGTACTCCAATGGAGGTTAATCACAAATTGAGCTCACATGAAGGTGAACTCATAGAGGACATCACATCATATCAAAGTCTAGTGGGTAGTCTCAACTATGCCACATTGACAAGAGTAGATATATGTTACAGTGTGAGTGTGCTAAGCCAATTTATGCACACACCAAGGAAACCACATATGGATGCTGCCAAAAGGATACTCAAATATCTCAAAGGAACCATAAATGAAGGACTTTACTATCCTTATGTATCTGATTTAGGTTTGAAGCTATTTTCTGATGCAGATTGGGCTGGCTCCAAGGAAGATAGAAGGAGCACTTCAGGTTATCTTACCTTTGCAGGTTCAAAGCTTATTTCATGGTCATCCAAGAAGCAACCCACAGTTGCTCTCTCTTCTACTGAAGCTGAATATAGAGGTCTTGCCATAGCTACACAGGAAGCTATGTGGATGAAGACATTGTTCAAAGATCTTGGATTGGAGTTTGGAACTCCAACTATTTTTGGTGACAATATGAGTTCTATTCACTTGGCTGCTAATCCTATTTTTCATGCAAGGACTAAACATATTGAAGTTCATTATCACTATGTACGAGAGAAGGTTCTAAGCAAAGAGATTCAAATATCATATGTGTCCACTCATCAACAATGTGCAGATATTCTAACCAAAGCATTGGATGGTACAAAGCTTTGCAAATTCAAGGCTATGATTGGTTTGCAGGTAATCTTGGAAGATTGAAGACCTCAAGCATACTTGGCTTGAGGGGGAGCTGTTGGAGCAAGTCTATGACAAGCCTAAGTATTGGCTTGAGTCTCACAAAGTCATTAAAGAAGCTTCAAAATGAAGACTATGTAAAGTTCACTTGTGAACTACCTCTTGTAACTTTTGAAGAGTTTACTTAATGTAAAAGTAAGAGAATCTTAAGTGGTTGAGCCCACATGATCAAGAATGGAAAGAGGAGCCACGAATTCGTGATTTGTGGTAGGTAGAGAATCAAATCAATCATTGATTGATTGGAGAGTGATTGAGGGAAGTTAGCCTCCCAAACTCAACTATAAATAGATGGCAGTTTTAGTCGTGGTTAGAGAGACCTATGTGAAGACCTCCAAGAGCTGAGCTTTATGCCATTTCAAGGTGTGATTACAAAGCACACATATGTATCAGTAAGTCATTGTATTGTACAAGCAATATAGTTTCATTTTTATGATTATTTGAGGTCATCTTTCCATGTTCTTGTGATGTGTACTACTCACTGCCATTACTTCAGTTTTTCTCAGTCAGCTTGCAGAGATTGTTTCTCTGCACTTGGTTCATCATTTTCAGTGATTTAACTTGGTAAAGTTAGCTCTATAAGTCTACTATATGCGCACAAATTTTCATGTCATTTGGATGTTGCAATCTTCAGTTATGTTCATTTGAAGTCAACAGGGTATGTTCATTTTCTCTTCTCTGTCAGGTACCCGACTTTTTCAGTCATCTTGTCAGAGTCATTTCTCAGTGTTTACTCATCCAAATTCAGTGATTTTAAGCTTGTTGGATTCAGCTTACTGTCTAGTATAAGCATACAAATTTTCATGATCATTGGATTCTTACATCTTGAGGTATGTTAATTTTTCTACTCACTGGTCTATTTCTGTAGCAGCCCGTGAAAATCGGGATGATGTCATCACTTGTTAAAAGTCATTCTCAGTGTGTGGTTTGTTATTTTTGATGAGATTACTCTCTAAAGTTAGCTCTTTAAGCTACCTAGCCTTCCCCAAGAGGAATTAATCTAATTGCTGCTGTGCTCAGAGAATTATGTAAAACACTGGACAAGTGTATCAACCAAGAATAGCAAGTTTTCACCTCTGAGCTAACTCCAACTTATCTGTTTTGATCTATCTTTTTGAGAGTGATCTTCCAAGGTACATAGGGTGTCTAATACATCCATTGGCAAGCTAAAAGGGCCCACCATATACTCCTGGAGTTCATTTGGCTGGTGTAGATCAAGGATTTTGCAACACCTCTTCATCTTCAACACATACCTATCCATCTCTTCACAATATATATTCAAATTTTTTCATTACGTAATCGTATTTTTATATATTTTATTATATATATTTAATTAAATTATTTAAAACACTAGTTCTTTTTATATTTATTTATGTATATAATTATCTTATTATATATATATATTTATTAATATATTCAGATTTTTTCCTTACGTAATCCTATTTTTATATATTTAATTTTATATATATTTAATTATACATATTAAATTAAAACCCTAATCTTAAAACTCTAGATCGAAAATATGTATATTTTTGTATGCATGTATATCTACATGTATATATGTATTATATGTGTATGTGTATGTGTGTATATATGTTTTGTAGGTGTTAAAACCCTAAAACCCTAATCTTAAAGATTTAGACTTAAATCTGAAATACTAAAACCTAAATACTTAACCACCAATAAAAATCCAAAACCCTAATCCTGAAACCCTAATCATATTATATATATATATATTTATTTATATATTCATATTTTTTTCTTCTTTTTCTCTATATTTTTCCTTAATATAAATATAATTGAGTTATATGTATGTCTAAATCCTAAAACCCTAATCTTAAAGATCTAGACCTAAAATATGTATATTTCTCTATACATGTGTAAATACAAGTATATATGTATTATATGTGCATGTGTATGTGTGCATATATGTTATGTAGGTCTTAAAACCCTAAAACCCTAATCTTAAATATTTAAATCTAAAATATATATATTTTTGTATGCATGTGTATCTACATGTATGTATGTATTATATGTATATGTGTGTATTAAAACGTATTAAAACCCTAAAACCCTAATAAAAAAGACTTATACTTAAATCTGAAATACTAAAACCTAAATACTTAAACACCTATCAAAATCTAAACCCCTAATCCTAAAACCCTAATCATATTTTATATATATATTTATTTATATATTCAGATTTGTTTTTCTTATTTTTCTCCATAAATTTTCTTACTATAAATATAATTGAGTGATATGTCTACCTAAACCCTAAAACCCTAATCTTAAATATCTAAACCTAAAATATGTATATTTTTGTATACATGTGTATATACATGTATATATATATTATATGTGTATGTGTATGTATGTGTAAATAGCGTAAAAACCCTAATCCTATTTTTATATATTTGATGTAAAAAAAAAACTTCAAAATAAAAATAGGATTATATGTGTGTATATGTTTGTGTGTATGTATGCATGTGTGCATGTGTGCATGTGTATGTATGCATGTGTATACATGTGTGTGTATCTGTATGTGTGTGTATGTAGGCATGCATGTGTGTGCATGTGTGTATACGTGTGTATGTATGCATGCATGTGTGTGTATGTGTGTGTATGTGTATGCATGTGTATACATGTGTGTGTATGTGTATGTGTGTGTATGTATACATGCATGTGTGTATATGTGTGTATGTGTGCATGTGTGTATATATGTGTGTTATATGTATGCATGTGTACATAGTGTGTGTATTTATGCATGTGCATACATGTGTGTGTATGTGTATGTGTGTGTATGTATGCATGCATGTGTGTGTATGTGTATGTGTGTATATATTGTATGCATGCATGTGTGTATATATGTGTGTGTATGTATGTGTGTATGTATGTGTGTGTATGTATGCATGTGTGTATATGTGTATATGTGTGTATGCATGCATGTGTGTATATGTGTGTGTGAATGTATATGTGTGTATATATGTATGTGTGTATATGTGTGTGTGTATGTATGCATATGTGTATATATGTGTGTGTTATATGTATGTGTGTATGCATGTGTGTGTATGTATGCATGTGTGTATATGTGTATATGTGTGTATGCATGCATGTGTGTGTATGTATGTATGCATGTATGTATATGTGTGTATATATGTGTGTGTGTATGTATGTGTGTATATATGTGTGTATATGTGTATGTATGCATATGTGTATATATGTGTGTGTATGTATGTGTATATGCATGTGTGTGTATGTATGCATGTGTGTAAATTTATATGTATGTGTATGCATGCATGTGTGTATATGTACGTGTGTATGTAAGCATGCATGTGTGTATGTAAGTATGCATGTGTGTACATGTATGTGTGTATGTATGCATGTGTAAATGTGTGTGTGTATGTATGCTCTATTTTCCTATCATTATCTTCCATTCTTTCATTATTCTTTATCTATCATACTCTCTCTCTCTCTCTCTCTCTCTCTCTCTCTCTCTCTCTCTCTCTCTCTCTCTCTCTCTTTCTCTCTCTCTCTCTCTCTCTCTCTCTCTCTCTCTCTCTCTTTCTCTCTCTCTCTCTCTCTCTCTCTCTCTCTCTCTCTCTCTCTCTCTCTCTCTCTCTCTCTCTCTCTCCTTCTCTCTCTATCAATAGAGAATAAAACAATCACTTACAAGTATGCCCCTCTTTTGGATCGTTGTCGTCAAAGCGTAATGTATGTCATCTATCGTCCAATTCCAAACAATCGACGCCAAAGAAATTCTGCAAAATCCAAGAAAAGAGAAATTATAAAACCTAAAGGATAGAGAAACACAAATGCTAACACTACACGCAACACTCACGAAGATGTGAGATCTAAGCGGAGAGAGAGTGTGTATGTGTAGAGAGAGAGATCTGTGTGTGTGTGTGCGCAAGCCAGTGCAGGTCGCAGTTCGATTCGCGCGCGCAAGTTCGACAGAAGACCAACAGTATTGAGACACGTGCAAAAATGTGAAGTTTTGCTCTCGGGTTCGCGGTGTCGGGAAGAAGGAGGTCGGGCAGGAAGCCGTCGCTGGGGTTGGATCAGGCCCCTCTCTGGTGTACCGTTCCTGTTGTCCTACGAGCAGGATCTGCGCGCTGGGCGCCTCACCTGTACTCTCTAGAGTATGTGCGATCCTCGTAGGGCCCCCGCCTCTTGGAAGTGGTGAGAGGTACGTGCATATGCGTGAGACCATAGGCGTCGGAAGTGCGAAAATCCAAGTATCCAACACTAAGGCACGGAAGTCAAATGCAGCTGAATGCGTCCAATAAATTCTGAATCATACAAAGATCCCCGCTACAGTGCGGGATGGTAATATGGAAATCCGCTACAGTGCGGAACAGGTGAATACAAATAACTGCCGCCGCTGTAGTGTGGATCGGCTGAATGTAGGGTAGGCCCCTCGCTACAGTGCGGGAAATCACCTACAGGATCTCAAATCATCAATCAATAGAATCTAGAGAAGCGTTCCACAGAAGAAACCCACGGGAGGTTTAAAAATATATTAGTACATTTACAATGAATAGAACTCACTAAAAACTAAGCATCTCTCTTTTTTGATTCTAGATACTACCAAATAACTTCTTCTTTTTCTTTCCAAAGAGACTAACGG
>CM035409.1:108444313-108449313 GCA_020310875.1 Ceratopteris richardii | reverse complement strand
ATTCTTGTGTCAGAAGTGAAACCATAATACAAACCTTCACTTAGGGTTCCTTTGATATATCTGAGTACCCTTTGGGCTGCAATCCAATGAGTCTTCTTTGGACAATGCATAAATTGTGACAACACACCTACTGCATATGATAGATCTGGCCTTGTCAAGGTAGCATAGATTAAACTACCTACCAAACTCTGATATTTCTTCATATCATTGAACTCTTCACCTCCATACCTGCTTAATTTATGATTTACCTCCAATGGTGTAGTTGAGGTCTTGCAATCTTCCATGTTAAACTTGACTAGAAGATTCTTCAAGTATCTCTCTTGTGAAACATATATTCCATGTTGAGTATACACAATCTGCATTCCTAGAAAATAAGATAAGTTTCCCACTTCTCCTCAGATACGTCCGAAGAAACACCAGTACAAATGGAGGACCTCTCTCATTTGCTCTCCAGATTAAACATCAAATTCCCTACCTTCAAGGGACAAGCTTATGAGGATGCTGATGATCATGTGGGGAGATTCATCTCTTTATGTCGTGGACGAGGTCTGCAGAATAGGGAGGATGCAATGTTGGCACTTTTTCCATCCACATTGGAGGGTCTTGCAGATAAATGGTATAGTCAATATGCACATGGCCATTTCACTACTTGGGAGGCTCTGAAGGCGGCATTCTCACAGACATTCCGACCAAGTGATTCCTCGGAAAGAGCTCTAGATCAGCTAGAGAATTTGAAGTTAAGATCAGGTGAATCTTTTCACGAACTTCACACTAGAACAAAAGCACTTGTTGCACGACTACCACATGCTCCAGGTGATTTCTTGGTTAAAAAGTGGATTGAGAAGGCTCTGCCCAGGTCATCTCAACAGAAGCTTCGTGAGTCTCTTAGATTGGATGCTACCCTCAATGATTTTGTTGCAGCTGCATCACGCATTGAAGAAGCAAGGCAACATTTTGAAGAGGATACACAACAAAAGTATGCTG
Organism: Ceratopteris richardii; assembly: GCA_020310875.1. Lineage (NCBI taxonomy): Eukaryota > Viridiplantae > Streptophyta > Polypodiopsida > Polypodiales > Pteridaceae > Ceratopteris > Ceratopteris richardii. The sequence goes on along the minus strand of CM035409.1, from coordinate 108,448,329 downwards.
CAGATCTGGATCCTATTGAGCAACTAAGGAAGGAACTGGAAGCATTGAAGATGCAACAAAATCAACAAGAAGAGAAGGTCTTGCCACCACTACATCGCACTGATGATGAAGTAGCTCAACTTCGCCGAGAGTTAGAAGATTTGAAGACCACTCAGGATATACGGAGACAAATTTGGTGTACAATCTGTAACAACAATGGACACTCCAATGCTAATTTCCCTATTAAGGTAAGCTGTCAATTTTGTGGAAAGGATGGTCATGAAGCCAGAGATTGCTACTACCTCAAGGGTACACAGCAGAGAGGTAACCCTCAAAATTTGGATTCATATTATGCTAGTACTTCAAATACATCTAATAGGAAGGAGAATCGGCCCGCAAAGCCTAGATACAACAGACCTTTGATGTGCTATCGTTGTGGTGAGTATGGCCACATGCAAAATCGGTGTTCTCTTCCAAAAGATGTGCCTCCTTGTCAACGTTGCCCAGAGGCCAAGGATCATTATACTAAAGATTGCCCAAGAGCTCATCCTGCTCCAATCCACATGATTGTAGTCTCTCCACATGCAGAAGTGAAAACCACTCAGACTTATGCTGTTTCATCCTCTACTATGCCCATAATGACTAGAGCTAGGCAAGCAGTTGTAACCCAGAGAGATGAACAACAAGGATTTCAGGATAAAGAGGAGGAAAAGAAGTCTGGATGGAAGGATCAAGTAGAAATTGAAGGAGCTTATGATAAGATGACTACTTCTCTAAACGGCCAATCAACAAGTCTGCAAGAAAACACTCAGGAGGTAAACATTGAACAGATCTTGAAAGGTATTCATCACAAGGCTAGTCTATATGAACTTATAAGGATGGATTCAAAAATAAGAAGTGACTTACTGAAGATTATACACTGCTCACTTAGTCCAATCACCTAGTATAGATGGATTCATGGTTGATTTTCCCCCTGCACCCTTAGCAGACTACCAAAGTTCAAGATTATAAGTTTGTATAAAGGATGAAGCTCTTACAGGTGTGATCATAGATGGAGGCTCTGGTATCAATTTGATGCCAGATTTTACAATGAAGAAGCTAAATTTGAACCCCACCAAAATGGCACCATTTACAGTTACACTAGCAAATCAACATTGGGTTGCACCTCTTGGCATTATTGAAAAGGTACGGATGATAGTACAGGGTTGCCACTTTGTGTTGGATTTTGTTGTTATTGCACTTCCACAGGAGACTTCCTATCCTTTGCTCCTGGGGAGACCTTGGCTGAGACAAGCAAAATCTTTGCAAGATTGAGGGAAAAATAAACTATGGATTTCAACAAGCACCAATAGTCAACTGCAACTACACTTGGAAGAAGGATTTGATTGAGGAAAAACCACTCGATATACTGTGGATACTCAGGTAATGCCCTCTCTACCCCAAGAAGATGATACATTGTTAAATTGGATGATGGGAAGTGCAGAGTGTTGCACAATGGAGATCAATGAAATTGAGGAAGAAGTTGCAGATAAGGAAATTACAGAAAAGGGCAAGAAAGACCACAAAGTGTTGGAGAATGAGCAACTGAAGGAAATACAAGCTTTGAGGAGGCAACCAATATAAAAGTATCAGAGAGGGAAGATTATGAACTTAAGAGCAGAGAAGATCTTCCTTTTGCAGATATACCTCAAGGATGGATGAAAGAACAGGTTGCAGAATATAAATTAAAATCCACTCCTGCATATAATGGAGATGATTTCTCAAGCAAGACCAGTCCTGAAACATTGGTTCAAGAAGTAAATTTGGGGGATGAAGAGAACCCTCAAATGGTCCATTTGGCATCCTGGTTGTGGCATTATCCTCTCTTACTACAGAAGGTAACTTCTTTGCTTTTTACTTATAAAAGTGTCTTCGCATGGTCTACAAATATCTAACAGGGATACCAGAAGAGCTTGGGTTACATCGGATACCCTTAGTTGAGGGAGCCGCGCCTGTAAGAAGTAGGCCATATCGACTCAATCTGAAGTATGCAGAGGCAGTAAAAGCAGAGATTACAAAACTAGAAGAAGCGGATATAATTGTTCCAGTAGAACATTCCAGGTGGCTTTCCTCTATGGTTATTGTGCCCAAGAAAAATAGTGGAAAAATAAGAGTATGTGTTGATTTCCGTGCTTTGAATAAAGTGACTATTCAAGATGGATTTCCTCAGCCCTTCACAGAGCAATTGCTTGAGGAAGTAGCTGGTCACACTTTGTATAGTTTCTTGGATGGGTTTAGTGGCTACAATCAGATAGTAATTCATCCTGATGATAGGGACAAAACAACCTTTGTCACTCCTTGGGGCACTTATGTCTATACTCGAATGACCTTTGGTTTGAAGAATGCACCAGCTTCATTTAATAGAACGATGTATCTGATATTGGGCAAATGGTTAACAACATTTCTACGCATTTTCATGGATGACTTTTCAGTATTTTCAGGTACAGATAAAAGAGCAGCAGTTCAAGATTTCCATGACCATTTGGAAAATCTAAAAGAATTTTTTTAGCAATGTCTCAAAAGAGGTTTGAAATTGAATCCTGATAAATGTCACTTTTTAGTCACCAAGGGTACTCTTCTTGGTCACATAGTATCTGCTGAAGGTATAACTGTTGACCCTGCAAAGGTTACAACTATTCTTTCTATGCCAATTCCACAAAGCCCAAAGGAAGTGCAAAGTTTCTTGGGCCATGCAAGGTATCACAGAAGATTCATTAGGATGTATTCAGAAATTGCTAAGCCCTTGTCAAGGCTTACCAGTAAAAAGATCCCTTTCTCATGGAGTGCTGAAGCCGACAAAGCATTTTGTGAACTAAAGTTGAGGCCATGTACTGCTCCACTTTTAAGTGTTCCTAATTGGTCATTGGAATTTCATGTGCATACAGATGCTAGTCTTCATGCTGTTGGTGCAGTTCTAGCTCAACCATCATCTCACAAAGTGGATAGACCTATCTCTTATGCAAGCAGACTACTCAACCAAGCTGAAAGAAATTACAGTACAACGGAAAGAGAAGGTTTGGCTATCGTATTTGCTCTTCAGAAGTTCCGACATTATCTCCTTGGTGTACATTTCATTGTTATTTCCGATCATCAGCCCTTGAAGTATTTGATAAACAAGCCTAGAGTAGCTGGAAGGATTTGGAGATGGTTACTCCTATTTCAAGAATTTAATTTTGATATTCATATTAAGCCAGGAAAAGAGCACTACATGGCAGATCAAGTGTCCAAGATGGCAATGAGCGAAAAGGCAACAGGTATTAATGATGAACTGGTGGATAGCAATCTTTTTCTAGTAGCAATTCGGACAGGTTGGTATGATGAAATTCTTCATGTTCTCACTACTGGAAAGATCCCAGAACACTTGACACCTGTAGAAAAGAGAAGATTGCTCCTAAAAACCAAAGCATTTTCTCTTATAAATGGAAATTTATATAAATACTGTCAGGATGATATATTGAGAAGGTGTGTCTATCCAGAAGAGGTAAATCTTTTGCTGGAGGCTGCACACAATGAAGGACACCTAAAGGGGGAAGAATTGGCTCATAGAATCATCCAGAAAGGGTTATGGTGGCCTCATATTTTCAAGGATGCAATCAAGTTTGCAAAAGAATGCCACATCTGTCAGAGATGTGCTCCCACGCCAACCAGATTGAATTTCCAACCATTAGTCATATCTACCGGATGGCTTCCATTTGAATGATGGGGTCTTGATTTCATAGGGCCAATTAGCCCAACTGGGCAACCAGGAGGTAAAAAGTATATTTTGATGGCCACATGTTATGCCACTAAATGGATAGAGGCTAAAGCTAATGTGGAGTGCACGGCTCTGACAGTAGCTAAATTTATGTATAAACGTATTTTCTCAAGATTTGGTTGCCCACTGGAAATTACTAGTGATAGGGGCACACATTTTGTAAATCAATTGCTCCAATTTATATTTGACAAGTACAAAATCTTCCATAAAAAGTCTTGTGCCTATTACCCAAGGGCAAATGGCC